>VWZW01001129.1:1007084-1286028 GCA_013397115.1 Edolisoma coerulescens | reverse complement strand
TTTTTTTTTTTTCCTTCCCCCCAGTCTTGCAGCTACATCATGTTGCATCTCTCTGGTTTTATGAATGGAATGTCGTGATCTGCATCTGCATAAAGGTCCTTTCATTAGATGCTCCCTCTGTTCTTAAGACATTTATGGAGGTTAATTTGGGGAAAAAATTCTTTGCGATACATGACATTTTCCTTCCATTATACTTCAGCTGTCCCAGATTTATGTGAAAAGTTTGCACAAAACATCTTATTTATAAGAATATGTACACTCATCATTCACACAGACAAAACTGTTACAATGTATTCTTTCTACAGGGGAAGAGCTCTGGCCAGCCGGCCCAAATTACATCATGGGACTAAACAGTTTGTATCGAAATCCGGAATTGACATAACTAATTTGCAACACTTCTCATGTGCTTTCCCAATCAACATTACCAAAAGACCAGATGCACAGCTCAAATCATTGCTGACTTTGCCACTGTCTTTTGCCTTCACCTCAGTGTTTTTGATAACATAAACATTTGCTGCCCAAACCTAGAAAGTCTTGTGGGAAATTGAACCAGCTTTTTTATTTCTTTCAGCAGCAGTTTGCTCATCTTTTTTTTTTTTCTGTTCCCAACATGTTAACAGATGTAAATATGAATCATATTTCATTCTCAGACTCCTTATAAAAATACGCTCGGAACCAAAGTTTCTGAGTAATAAAAAATTCTGGATGCATCTCCAAACCACAATGAAACACCCTCTCCCCAAACGAGTCAAGGCTTGGCTTGCACACCTCTGTCTGAAAAGGAGAGGAGAAACCTTTTCAATAGCATTGCTGTTTATTTTGCTTTCACAGACAAGCAGCACTGACAAACTGGTGCATGTGTGTAGCTTCGTGCTTCTGTGTGTGTTTAGGTATGTGGTTTCCTGCCCTCCTTATCTCCCCTGTCTGTTCTGGATGACTGATCTGCACTGTAGACATTTTTGTGGTTTTGATGGCTAAAATGAGCTGATATTCATTGTTTTCAGTCAGCTTCCTTCCCCCCTCTCTTCCATGTACTTCAAGCGGGGTTCAGGATTAGGCTTTCTGAGCTTCTACACCAGGAAAATCAGGATATATTAGTGGTCTGGGATTACATTTAGGATACAGAGTCTGCTATGAGTTAGCATATCACCCATTGTGCAGGGACTGGTGCTGGGAGTTGGGTGTGAGGCTTGTTTGAATTACTGGAAGGAATTGTGCTGGCTCTGGGCTCGCTGTAATGACCTCTAAGACAAAACCCTTCTTTAAGCTCAAAAGAAACTATTTGCTTTGGTTAAGGATCCCGGGATGGATGGGCTACATACCACCCCAATAAATTGGAAAAGGCTGGGATGTGAGTCTCAGTCCAGTCTCATGTTTGTTGCTCATAGTGTTTAATTGTTCAACAGCTGAGCAGAACTCCTGGCATACTTTTAACATTCAGCAAGTATCAGTCACCCAAGTGACTTCTGGCCATCCTTTGGGAATAGAGAGTGGCCAAGGTCTGGTGCCAGTGGGTAACATGAATGAGACAACATTCTGGGGAGGAAAAAAAGATTCAGCTTACATGGATGTGAATTGAACTGTGCATTCATTTGACCTGAGGGCTGGAGAACAGGCCCAGCCCACTGTATTTGGTGGCATAGGCACAGCTATTGATGTTTTCAATTGAATCTTTGTATTCTGAATATTCCAGTTCTGGGCTCAACATCCCCTTTTCCGCGTCAGCAATACACAGAGCATGGACACCCACGTTTAAGGGTTTAGATTTGATACTCTGAGCTGGCAAGCTTCAGTCTCACCTGCTGAAAATATCAGCTGCTTTGAACAGAAAACTCTTAGAGTGGGTTTAATTAAGCATGGACTGTTTGACTTAACTGGGTTTTGATTGTAATGGGTTATTTTTTCTGGCAACAAGCCAGTGTAACTGAGGTTGTACTTTAAGTGTAAGTGTTCACTTTTATCCTCCCTCACCAATTCACAAGCATCTTGCTATTGTATGTGACCTTGAGGCACTGAAAGGTTCTTGCTTTCTCTGCGGGCTTTGCACAGGCTAAATGTGTGCCTTGTGTCCCCAGAGCTCCAGGAATCCAAGTCAATAGTGGGAGCAAACCACAGTCATGGGAAGCTGGGGTGTGTAGAAGCATTTCTGAGGTGAGGAACAAACTATTCCTCTGTAGAACTTCCTTACATAACCTAAGCCTTCAGTCTTTGTTTGGAACTAAACCTTTAATTGCAGTGGGATCCAATGAAAACTCTTCCAGGAAGAAAAGCATATTGCTATCACTTGGCTGTAAATGCTCTTGAGGGATTTCTAGTACATATATCTTAACCAAGAAAATACCTACCCTGCTTCCCAATGCAACTCCCTCCCCCAAACTAAAAAACCTCTGCAACTCCCTCCCCTGAATTTGCACAGTCAGGAACAACGAAAAATGTTTTCTGCTTCATTATGCTCGTTGCATGGCCAAGGCAAATCCATAGATACTGTCTCTATCCATGAGATAAAGTTTTGTTTTTCTTTAAAAGAAAGAGACAAGGCAATCAGCAATGATTCACTTCTGTGGGAAATATACTTCTTTGCTTATTTAGGGATTTCATGTTACTTTGGAATATGTGTACTTGCAGAAAGAAAGAAGGAGATAGAGAGGTTTTAGTCTTAAAAACTTGGTTTTCTAGACGTGGGGCCCAGATGTGAGGTGTAGCAGTGTGTCATGTCTGCTGGGAAAACAAACTGGAGTAGAGCAAATGTGTCCTGCTGGTTTTCTCTTCATATCAAATCAGTATTCTGGGAATGCCTAGGGTATCCCAGGCTTTATGTAATAAACTGAGTCATTTAAGGATTTTGCTGCTGTAACTGTGGAGCATTCATATAGAAAGATTTCTTGAAAGTGATTGTTTTGTGCTTACCATGAACAAACAAGCCAGAGGAGTATGTGGTCAGCATGATGAGGAGGATCTGAAGTAAAGAGAAAAGCCAAAATGAGTGTAGACATGATCAAAGCTTTACGCTAAACATGCTCACTAACAGCACTTTCCCAGTGTTTATGGGAAATGTATTTAGGACCCTGTGTTAACGGGAAAAGTGTTCAGTCCAGAGCCATGTTAAATCTGTCCTTATGCTAAATAAGAGTCTGCAAGTGAGGCCACCATTACTCCTCTGATTTTCTCAATTCATTTTTAAATGCATGTTGCTGGAAAATTGTAGTTTTCTAGCTATGGATTTGATTTTTTTTTTTCATGTGTCTTTCTATTAGTGCATGGAGACTGAGCAAGAAGGGAAAGCAGTTGGAGGTTCCCTTCTGAAAGCAGTGCCTGGGCTCAAAAGCTGTCATGAATTCTTTTTACTGGGAAACAGCAATTATTTATTTCACTGTGAACTGGAAGAAATAGCACTTCAGCAATGTGATTCTTAGTCATCATGTTTTGTAAGACCATTTTTTATAGAGCTTTTGTAACAACTCTGTCTACATCCAGAACTAAAATCTAGCATTACTCTCATTTTTGCGTGCGAGTGGGTCAATGTGGTGATGAGCTGACTTTTCTCCTCCAAGGAAAAGATTTCTCTTTTGTTTTTTTTCCCCCTCACTTGCTGACTTTAAAACAATGTTCTTCCTATCTGTATTGGGCAGAGAGGGTGTCAAAATTAGGGCTGAACATTTTCCTCTCAGCAGCACCCAACATCTGAGAACAGAACTCTTTGATATGAACAAGGTTACAACGTTTCCAGAGCAGAGAGTCATCGACTTATTTTGCAATGAGGCAAAACTTCTTTTGGGACTGGTTTTCTCCAGGGCAATGAACCCCTGGAAAGTGTCTTCATGAATGATACAGTCAGGAGGATTTTATGTATAACCCTCTTCATCACCTCCCAAGATCTTCAGCAGATCCATTTATGTACTAGAGGCAATAAGGATTAGGGAAAGATTGCAATCTTGCGAAGAAATCTGAGTGCAGCAGTAAGGCCAATAGTTTTTCTCCTTTCCACCACTCAAAATAAAGCAGTTTTGTGCCCCTTAGAGTCTGGTGTTTGGAAGAATTGGTGCTCTGTGCTGCCGGCCTGGGTCTGTGCAGGAGGGAGTAGAGAGAAGATATGGTGACATGTTTCCTGTTTTGTCTTTCTATTGCTTCGCCAGCAGAATTTGTGTGGAGTAAAAAATATCCTACAAATTCTGTTTTCCATTTATTGAATATTTTCCTTCCACCTGTCAGAATACACCACCTTGGGAACAGCAGGAACTTTTCTCTCCTCAGAAAGCTTTATAAAGTCTTTGTTTGTTGTATTGGGGATCTTTTGTATTACAGAAAACAACGCTGGGTGATGTAATAGAGTTTAGCATTCACTGTGCTCATGAAATATTGATTGTATACCTTGGGACAGAATTTACCATGGAGCTTATTCAGATTTCTGTCTGGAAAATCTTGCTCAGCATCTGTTTGAGGCTTCTGTAGCTCTACAACCCCATGTGGAAGAGGCACCTCACGAGGGTGCCTTCCCCTCCAGAGATGAAACCTGCTTTGATTCTGCTTTGTTTTTCCAAAGACCACAGGAGAGCAGCTCCCTGCAGCTCCTCTGCTTCACCTCTGTGACGTCATTCCATTGATTGTCCCTGTCTGCAGGTGATACCACCCTGTATCTGAGATGTGACATCACCGATCCACTTCCCCTTGTGCTGAGGCTTCCCAGCTCCATGGACCTCTCTGACTGCACAGAGGCTTCCTCGGTGTGGTTTCCACTGTTCTTACACAGTGGTCTACAAGCTGGGATAACTCAAACGTTCTCTGCAGAATCCCAGGAAATGCACTGTTGGGAAAACCTCTGCCCTGGCTTGGGGTCTTCCTGAGCTAGAAGGCCTTTCCATTCCTAATTACTGCAATTCTGTTATTTGCATGCTTTAAATTAAATAGCCTGAGGGAAGGTGTGCAAATCCCCTTGCCATTCTCTGGGGTTGCTAATTAAGACATCCATCCTCTTCATCATGAAGTTGCAGGACAGATATTAATGGGGGAAAAATACTGGAGGGAGGAAAAATGTATCCTCCCTAGAGTTATGTATAATTTTCCACCAACTTTGTTTTGCACTAGAAATGCAAATTTAAGCCAATCAAAACTTTGGACTCCTTTTAAATTCCCTACATTGTTCCACATAAACAGAAAATAAAATATTAAGAGAATATTTCTTTTTTAATGCCAATAATATCTCAGGCAGTTTTTCCCTGACAATATTCAGTAGCTAAATTTGCATTGTACAGCAGTGTCCCTTTTTTGTGACAGTGAACTTTCAGTAAATTCTGTGTAAGCAAACCTTTTGATCATTATTAGATTATGCCCCAGCTGCTGTTTTGAGCAAAGTATTGGAACATAAACACACAAATCTGTCTCTTCTGCAGTTGTGAAAAATCTTTGTTACCATACGTGCAAAATAATTACACAAAATTCTTCTGCCCTGAAGTGTGTAATAAACACACCAACACACTCCCGTTGTCCCAGAGGGGAATGCACAAGTAGTCATACAGAGAGTCTTTCTGTGAACCTGAGTAAGCAGGTTCTGAAAATATAGTCAATAATTCAGATAAAGCCAAGTATTCATAGGAAGAGAAAATAGCTGAGCACTAGGATCTATCTTGACGGGAGGCAAAGCTTTTTATGGGAATAGAAACTCTTCAAATAAAAAATTCTTTACTTCTACCCTCCTCAAACAAAAAAGCATTCTTTGAACCTATATGTCTGGGTACAGACATTATCTGATTTCCACCATTACATGGAAAAAAATGAGACAAATATGTATTTCATGTCAGGGGGAGGGAGCGGAATCAGATGGAAGAATTGTGAGGAACGAAGAATTTGAGAAAGTTTCGTTGAACATACACGAATTCCATTAAACCCGTGGAGGGCAAAAACAAAGTCCTGCCGTGCCAGGTGAAAATGTTCATTGTAATGCAGCAAGTCTTCAACAGGTGTAAGAGTGCGAAAACTCCTGCAGGCTGATGCCTCCTGCACCTGAGTATTTGCCTTGTTGATTTAATTGATCAAGCTGTGATAATGTATTAATAATTTGCTCCCTAGGAGATTATCAAAGCTGTTTAGTTCTGCACCTGATCCATGAGAGCTCCCAGTTTCTGGCTGGCTCATTTTAACAGTGCTTGCCAGGTTTTGAAGGCTTTGTCAAAATGTAGAGAAAGGGATAGTTGCAGTGTCTGCTCTTGTTTGTTTATCTCTTCTGTGGGTGTGGTAGACAAGGGGAGACAGCGCTGACCCTCATGAGATGGTTGCAGGTGTCAAGATTGCTGTAAAAGAAGCAACTGATCCACCTGGAAAGCAGCTGCTCTGTGATCTGCTCCAGGGATGTTGGGATTCAGAGGCCCTCAGACCATCTCACCCCGCAGACGTGATGTGGCAGCTGAGGGCAGCCTGATACTAAATTTATCCTGGGCCACTGGTCCCATGCAAAGGATGAGCAAATCCTGTGGATCTTGAGGTTTTCTGCTGCATGACTTGAGTTGTTTATCAGAACAGTAAAGACCAGTTTGACATCAGAGACCTTATTTTTCCTATAATTCAAACCCATGGCTGGCTTAATTTTCTTTTCCTTGACCCTAAAAGTGATTCAGCTCCAAAACAAAAGTGTACTTTTCCTGTGTATTGAGTTAGGGTTAGAAAGGTCTCCACAAAGGTAGGCTGAGAGTCTGCCTATACCTATGAGGCCACCTACCTATCCACAGTTTATTTTCAATTGAATTTATCTGTCTTTCTGTGTCCATCTCCTGTAGTTATTCTTTCTTCCCTCTCTTCCCACTCAATTCTATTTTTGATTAATTTATATGTGACTTAGACCATGAGATGTAGTATGAAATCAGTGAAATAAAGAGGATTTCTCCTTATTATTTTGTAGTGATCCTTAGTTGTGCTGCAGTTACTTTTTTTTTTTTTTTCATTTTGAGGAGCAGTTCTTCATTATAACTTTTCTTATTATTTTGTGGGTGTGTGTGAAAAGGATGACAGTCTCCTTGGTTATTCTCCTCAGAAGGTTCATATGAGAAACTCACATGGAAAATCTAAGTAAACTATAATTCCAAGTTCATCCATATTTATACTTTGATTTTTTTTTTTTAAGAGAACTTTAATATAGTAGAAAGCAAAGGTTTTCAGGATTTGTGCTAGCTGGGAATTTAGATGTTGCACAGCTCCATTCCTAGAAAAAAAAACTCTGGTTAGCTTGAACTCATAACATCTGAGTTTTTACAGTGGTCTTTTTTTTCTTCCTCAAGCTCCTTTCTTAGGGAAACTTTCCACTCTTCAACAGTATCAGCTCTTTTCAATTAATTTTGCTCCTTATTTATTTGATCGTTTGATGGTCCTTAGAGGAAAGTCTGATATGTTTACATTTCTAATATTGCCTGTGATTTCTTCACAGCCACTTCATCTTTCTGAAAAAGTGATGGTTTTTAACTGGTTATTCTATGGGAAAATTCTCCATGGAATATGATTTTTTTCTAAGATGTTATAGAAGTGCAGAAGTTATACCTCATATCATTCTTAATTGGCTTTTGAGACTATTAATTCAGAATTTTGGAAGGAGTGGATGCTGATCCTCTGGAAATCTAGAAGTGACCTCTTTGCCTCTTGTTGCTTTAAGATTTTTATGCCATCTGTCTTGATGTCCTGGGACAGTTGTTCTTCAGGTTCTCTGAGGCATCTGGCTACCTTTTGTTTTTCTCCTTTCCCATGAACTCGGCAATATTTGTGTCGCATGCTACTTAAACTCTTCAGGCATGATTGCCATTTTGTATTTAGACATGAATGCATTTGTGTTCTTTGTCAGCCAACCAGATTGGGTTTATTTTTTCAGCCTCTCCTTTGTGGCAGGGGCCAGGGTATGTCTGGAAGGAGGGCAAGGGAACATTTGTGTTCTGCAGGGCAGAAAACAGGAACCCAACTGCCAGGTGCCAGTTCAGCCTCTGCAGATGTGACCACAGAGGGATATTCACCCCTTTTTTCATGGAGCTCTCTGACATTTGGGGATAGGAGGAAATAGAAGATGAAAGTGTAATGTAAATGCTGATCACCCTTTTAGGTATGGCTTTATCATCAGTGATGTTGAGGGTGATGTTTGCCTTTCATTGAAAGCTCTGCTTAAGTTGTTCTCCCAGGGGCTGGAAAATAATTGCAGATTTGACTGCTTACCTACGCTACAAGTACATTCATCTGGATCTGAAGCCTTGAAGTCCTTGCAGCTGAAATGCAGAATGTCTGGCTGATCTTCAGTTTCTTGCACTGAGATTTGGACTAATTTGTGTGTTAAACACATTTTAGATCACAGCAGTTGCCTGCCATACACTGATTCCTAGTGCTGGTATCAGTAATCCCAGTGATTTTCTTTCTGATGTTGATATTGGCTGTCAACATTTAATGCTTTTGTTGTTACCTGTGGCTCTAACAAAGAACATCTTGTCTATCCCAACTGGATTTGGTAAAACAATGGATAAAACATTTTACCCACCCATTGAGTAGTTACTGGTAACAGTTCTGCCAAGATTACTTTTGGTAATTCTCACCTGCTTTTTAAAAAGTGTTTCTGTTTCACATCCTTTATTTCAATTGTTAGGAAAGACAACTTCTAACTTGATAATATTACAACATTCAACTGAAAAAATGCCTTGGTCCTCACTGATATTTCTGCCATACCTTGGACGACATTCCATTTATCTTCTCTCCCACCCTCCAAAAATATTTGAAGATCCAAGGGCTCCCTTTGGCATGAGCCTCACTGAGAGAATCCATACAAAAAAGCTTTCATGCCTCGTGATCTGGCCACAAAGACTGTAGACTTTCCAGTCTCCTTTGCTTCCAGCTATATTCTGGCAATATATTCTGGTAATTACTAACACAATATTGTGTTTGCCAGGGTTTGTAGCACTGGTTGGGCTGTCAGAACCTCCTGACTGCAAAACAGCAGGCCTAGCAATGCTATCCGGTGAGCAGGAGCAGTGCAGAGCCTTCTGTTTTAGAAGGCGCTTTAGGAACCTGAAAGATGCCAGAGTTTGCTGTAGTCAGAAGAAGTGTCTCTTGATTTTCAGGGGAATTTAATTAGAATACACCTGAAGGAAGAGTAGATCCCTAAAGGAATTCGGTTTCGGGACCCTATGTGCTTATTATGCAATTTCATCTTGGTTTTTGATCATAAGAATGTCTTCAGCTAGATCAGGTTGCTCAGAACTCCAGCCAACCTTGCCTTGAATGTTTCCAGGGCTGGGACATCCGCAGCTTCTCTGGGCAAACGGTTCAAGTTTCTCACCACACTTACAGTAAAGAATTTCTTCCTAATATCTAATCTAAGCCCTACTGTTGTGTCAGTCTGAAGCCATTCCCCCCTGTCCTATCACTCTATGCCCTTGTAAAAAGTCCCTTTCCATCTCTCTTATATCCTTTTTAGGTATTGGGAGGTGCTCTAAGGTTTCCCCAGTGCCTTCCCTTCTCCAGGCTGAACATCTCTAACTCTCTCTGGCTGTCCTCATAGGAGAGGTCCTCAACCCTCTGAAGGTCTCAGATGAAAATAAAGTGTTCTCCAAGTAGGAGTACACGGAGCAGGTATTTTTGCAACCACATTCTGTGTTTAGGAAGTATAGGACAAGTGTGAAAACATTTCAAAAGTCTATGGTTTTTGTATCTCTGAAGTGATTCTAGCAAGTTTTGGTGTGTCATAACTGCTGGAGGCTCTCACCTCAGCTGTTATCAAGCTGATAGTAACCTAGGTTAAAACCATGTCCTAATGCTAAAATAAACCAGAGATTCTTAGTGCATGAGATAACCACAAACTGACTTGCAAGCCTGCCAGCAAAGCAAATCCATTTTTTCTCTGCCCCTTCCCCACTCATCTGCTCATATCCTCATTATTCAAACTGATAGGAGCTTTAGCTGTGGATCTCCTCACACCAGTCAGCAGTCATCTTTCATGGCAAGAGAGCTCCTTAGGGACAAACACACTCAGGCAGCCTTTCTATCAGCTCTCTTATAGGCTTGATCTTTGTCAACTTTCAGCTGGTTGGAGGCAAGCAGACCAGATCCTCAGCTGATACAGAGGAGCTAATCCCCAGCTCACTTTCTCTTCTTGGATTTCTCCATGTTTTTATTTGAGTATGGTGTTCTTCTAAAGTGCCTTAAACTTTTGGGTAGTGGATATTTCAACTGCCAAATAGATAACACATTTCAAAACTGAATGCTCACCAGGTTAACAGGTTTCTGGCAGATTTTCTAAAGGTCTCGTTAGCTCTTGCTGGTGAGTTGAATAAAAGATTGTGATTAACAGGAAAGGAGCACCCATGCTTAGTACGGGCCGTGACCTTGAGATGCTTTTTACTTCATGTGACATTAAACATCTGAAACATCTGGAGACACTTCTGACCTTGGCCCTGCTGAAAGCCCAAGAGACAAAATCCCACCAAAGTGAGAACTTTGACTTCCTGGACCTTACAACAGGTTCCAAGTTTTGTCCCACAGTCCCTGAGCTGTATCTCCTTGAAGAGCTGTTTCATCTGCTCTGGTCACCAACGAGCCACTCTAAATATGACTGGGTTGTTATTTCACATTCTTGGTGATAATTTCTAGTACAACATGTCCCAAAATACTTTCTGTAGCTTGGAAGCTCTGCTTTTAGGGTCTGATCCAATACTCACTGAAGTCAATAAGTCTCCCTATTGATTTCAGTTGACTTTGGATTAGATCCTTATATAGGGGCTATAAATACATCACTGGAGGGGAAAATCCCATCCCAGACTTCTTGATAGATTTTTTTCCCCCAGTTTTCTTCTTTCTCACTCTCTTGTGTTTTGGTCAAATGAAATCTGTCAAGCTCCTTTGCATTTCCTAATCTTTGCTGTTCTGACAGACTTCAGGCCAGCAGAAAGACAAGCTTAAAATTATGGAAATTAAGTGCAATTTTTTATTATGCTGTCTAAGATGTTTTCAATAAAGCAGAGAGAGATCACTTTGCCAGAGTGGTGTCATGGCGTTCCAAAGGTTTTGGCTAGTTAGCAGACTTCCAGTAAAAATACATGTTGCTCTTCAGACCTCTTGTGGGTGATCCACACCTCTCTTGGAGCCTCCTCTTGTTGTCTTGTGGCTTCAAATGGAAGAGAGCCTGAATTATTTTGGACCTGTACTAAGAGTTCTCAGTATTATTAATAGCATGCTGAGTGAACTTACTCTGTAAAATGCTCTGATGGCCCCTCCTGCCTTTCATATACCAAGCACTTAGAAACCAAATAGTATTGGAGAAGACATGACTTGATGAACCAGCTTCATACAGAGCCAGAAAGTAGGTGAGTGTCTGGAAGAGCAAGGCATTTCTGTGAGGAATAAAGAGCACGTGCTGTTCCTGAACTGTGGCAAGCAGGCTGAAGCTCCTTTCAACCTGACATCCAACATACATTGGCATTGGAATAATGCTGCACACAACTGTCCACATGATTCTTACTCCTTTTTCTTGGAGAAAGGGACTTCTCTATGTTGTTTTGCTTTCAACCTCCCCAAAATGTTTTTTTTTGGGTTCTACCTGTTCCATTTTCATATTTTTATGATATAGAAATTAATCACCAGAAGCTTTGCAACCAGTGAATTATTTCTATCACTTTTTGGTGCTATTAGAGAAGACCAAAATACCAGTTAGACAGGGCTTATTTTAAGCATTCTTAACACAGATGCTAATTTTGTCTGTATTTAGTTATTCTGATAAACATTATTATCAGTATGTCCAAAACCTCTGGGTTTTTGTGCATGTGACCCATAATCATGTGGTTTTTGATACATGGTTTAAAAAGGGGAAGGTGAAAGCAGAGGAATGTAACAGTCGGAATTAAAAAGGAGCACAAAACAAAAACCCGGACATTCCTCTGTCTAACTGCTGTGTTGGATGGATTTAAAACAGAATTTTCCACCATTATCCAGGGAAAAGAATCTGAAATGTAATAATACTTCTGGCACCACCTTTCACAAATAAGGCAACTGCATTCACTTAGTAGGCATTTAAAATTCTGCAATAAGATACTCGTAGCACACTTCAGAGACTGCAGCTGACTTCAGAGACATCCTCACTGGAGTCTGGGAAGCAGCCAGGATCACTGGAAAACATTTACGAAGAAAGCAGTATTAGTATGACTTGTTAAAAAGCCCTAAACAGGCAAAACAAAATGCTCAGCCCAGTGCTGCTCCCCTCATCCCTGCCCAGAGGTTCAGCCAGGTCCTGCATGGCCTGGAGAAATTTCAGTGTCTCCAGGTGGTGTCGAGGAACTTTAGCATAAGCTCAGCTCCTTCGTGTCGAAGGCTGGATCTGATTTTGGGCAAAGTTTGTAGCCTTCAGTATGAATGATAGGAAGGAAAGTTGATTCTGTATATTTTGATGCATCCCTGGATTCCAGGAGTCATCCCTGTGCAGGTGTGGGAGAGATGCAGAACATCAGTTTAACTGATAGGACCTGAAAACACTGAAGTTTGGGGAACTGTCAAAAATCACTTTCCGCACAGTTTTCAAACTACAGAATCATAGAATGGTTTGGGTTAAAAGGTTCCTTGAAGACCGTCTCATTCAAACTCAGTCACAGACAGGGACACGTCCCATAGACCAGAGTGCTCAGAGCTCCATCCAGCCTGGCCTTGAACACTTCCAGGGATGGGGCATCCACAGCTTCTCTGGGCAACCTGTGCCAGTGCCACCACCCTCACAGAGAAAAATTTCTTCCCAATATCTAATCTACATCTACTCTGTGTCAGTTTGAACCCACTCCCCTTGTCCCATCACTACAGTTCCTGATGAAAGGGCCCTCTCCAGCTTCCTGGTAGGACCCCATGAGGTACTGGAAAGTGCTGTGAGGTCTGCACACAACCTTCTCTTCTCCAGGCTGAACAGCCCTGACTTCCTCAGCCTGTTTTCTGACAACTACGCTTGAGAAAAGTGAGGGTTGATTGCAGCTTCAGATCCAGAGATGATACATTTATTAAAAGCTTGAGAGCAGAGAGAATACAAAGCCACATTGACAAAAAAGGGCTCGGTGACATCACAAACACTTGTGACATCAGCAAAGCTTCCAGAGTGAATTGCCATCTTTGTCTGCATGGCAGCAACATTGCTGTGAGTACAATGCTTTGCATGAGAGGATGTTTTGCTGGTAGCCTGAAGTGGAGAATGAAGATTGACTCTGGGCTCAGTCAGTGCTCACTTTGCTGGGTTTGGGGTTTTTCACTGAGTCTGTGGAAGGTACAGGTAGCATTTTATTGAGTTCAAGTGTGATTTTGAGAGGTCTTTACAGAACTGTATAGTGAAGTTCTGGGGCTCAAATTTCTTTCTCAGCTATACTGGAATTCGATTATAGTGCTGCATGAAAGTACTGAGTTATTTGCTGCCTCCTAATGATTAATTTTTTATAACTATGTAAAATAGACATTAAGAGACCACATTAATTGTTCATGAGGGAGACAAAAGAGAATCCTTTAAGGTAGAGTATTCCAAGAGAAGCAAAACAACTTCTATTCATCATCAATCAACCTGTAATCTGCCCAGCACTCAGAGAACAGCAAGTGCATAGCAGAAGAGAAATACTTTAGCACTTCGGGAAATGTGGAATGCATTCAAAACATGGGAGAGAATGATGGCAGTGCAAACAAAATACAAATAGTGTTTTCAACAACTTCTTGCTGCTTCTTTGTGGACACCTTCAAGGGTGTCCCTTCCATTAGAACTGTGTTTTTGCCTGTAATGCTCATGTTACATATATTTCAAACAAATTCAGTGTATTGTGATTCCAGGAAATTCTGAGTCATGAATGTGCTCACAAATATTCAGCCCTTCACATAGAAAACTTTAACCCCTCCTAAAAGAATTTATCATTAAGCAGGAGCTAGTTTGAAACTATGTAGTTACCAGAGACAAACATCAAACATTTAAAGATTAAGGTCTTTCTTTACGTATTAATCAGAAGCCACATCAAAATAATGATGTTATTACCACAACTACTACTACTAATTGATGTATAGATCACATTGCACATGTCTCAAGGTGCTTTGAAATACAGCTGTAAAAATGACAAAAAGCCACAAAGGCATAAAAAATATAATTAGGACAAACAATAAAACCAGAAGTTGTTAGGACAATCACATGGAAAATAGCTGTAGTTTTAGGAATTACCTTCAAACAGTGATGGGGCAATGGGAGCTGAATTTGCTCCAGCTCTCTTCTTTATTTCTGATGCTGACTGGCAATATTACACTCTTTGAGTCTTCCCATCAGAAAGTCAAAAAGGACCAGAATCAAAGCATCTCAGATTCATTCCTGCTCATTTGCACATTTCACAGCTGGAGACTTTGTTTTCAACAACACATTCTCTGAAATTAGGTAACTAATTTCCATTGCTCAAGGTCACAGAAGGTGTATCCTATACCTTGGGAGTAGTGTGCAATATCAGCTCTTTTGATGTTCGAAGCCTCTGTTTTCTAAGCATGGGCTCTATTTCTCCTCTCTTTTCTTATGTTTGTTTCCTGTTGTGACAGGGTTTATAAAATGCAGGAATGAGAGTGGGATTTTTTCTCTTAATTATCTATGAAACTGTAGAGTACTTTCATTTTTCTTGTTTCATCAAAAGTTCATTTTAGTTTGTTCAAACCTCCCAATTATCTTTTACTACTGAAAGTAAAAATACTTAAATTTCCCACTTGTTGGTTTTTGTTTTTTTTTTTCTTTTGAACAACACCATGAATATGTAGTAAGGTTTGCAACAATACCTTCATAAAAGAGTTCATCCTAATACCTTTATCTTGTGATGCTCTTTTGCACCTACACATCACATCTTTCTCAGAAGAGCCCTATTCTTCCATTCGATATTCTGAGATTAATAATGTAAATATTTCAGGGCTTCATGTCAGCACTGTGATCATATTATTGTAGTTAGAGTTTTGTCCCTACGTTACTCATGTCTCCAGGCTGTGTTTTATGCAGCCCAGCTTGCTCTTTCCACAGCCCTGATGTTGTTTGCCAGCTGTTGAGAATGATGGTCCTACTCCCCTGCCCAGTCTAGCTAGGGAAAATTCCTGTATTGAACCACCTTGGGAGGAAAAGTGCTAAGGATCAAGATGGATGGAGGGAAGAGCCAAGGCCCTGAGTTTTTAGATGCATTTCTGGGTTTTGATTTGTTGTTTTTAATATTTTGCTTGCCTTTCAGTTTTATTTTAATCCATCTGATTATTCTAATCTTGGATGTTGAATCTGAATGTTTCCAGTGGAATAGAAGAAGAATTAGCATTCAAATTCATCTGTGCTGTCACAGTAGTGAGCTGACAAAGCCAAACTTTAAATTCTGTGAAATTTTATCATGAGCTTTCCTGGACCCAAGTCCAAAGCTGGCATTTGTGTACAGACCTCCAGCAAGAGAAGAATAATGTGTACCAGTGGTTGAAATGGAGAAAATGCATCAAAGCAAAAATAATACTTATTCTGCAATAGCTCTTGCTTAATCTGAGCATCACTATCTCTGAACTGGCAGTGTACCTCAGGAATGGAATGAAATCCTTAAATAACTGAAGACCATGGTAAACTTCTTTCTGGTAAAAATTCAAAGCTTTATTACTATTACTATTATTATTATTATTATTATTATTATTATTATTATTATTATTATTATTATTATTTCTTTAATCTGTGTAATCATAGTTACATGCACTTAAAATTTAAATAACTGTGACAGTAGTGTATTGGAGTATTTCATCAGACACACAGCTGTTCCCATAAATAATAAATTTTCTTTAGTCTATAAAAATCATAATTCAAATAAAACTGAGACAGAGTAGTGTGATGGAGTAGCTCATCAGGCCCACAACCATCCCCATAAATAAAAAACAGGGGAGCATGAATGATGGAATTTGAGATATTCTTGTCAGACAATGTCACTTCACGTATTTTGCGAAGGGCCGTAGCCATGGTACGAGCCCAAACAGAATGGAAGAGTCTTTCTAAAATGCTGGTATAGCAATGAATTAACTTCTTTAAAAGGGAAAAAAAATCAAAATAAAATTTAAAAAACCCCATTAATTCCAAGTACTGTATAAAGGCAAAAACGATTCTTGGATTTGCTCTGCTGCTGCTGATGCCATGTACATTTTTAACCGTGCTTGAGAAAGTGCAGACATTGCAAAATCCAGGGAAGTTTATCATCTCACACTACATTCTTCCAAGCTGGTGAAAAAAAGGCTGGGGTAATAAAGGTTTATGATTCAAGTCAGAGACATGACAGCAAATATATGATTGCAAAATGTCCCAGCCCTTGTTCTGTGCTGATTCTCTATTAACAGACTCAATATATCTGTCATAAGTATCTGCTCAAGCAACAACGCCCAAGACAGGTCTGAAACACTTGGAAATCCATGGAAAAATTCCTATCTGCTCCCTTGAGTCTTAGCCCAGCAGGCTGAGGTTTCATCTGTATTTTATGAGCCTGCTTTGGCTACCCCTGTCAAAGGGCTGTAATTAGATGCTCAAATGAACTCATCAAATAATTGCCAATGATGTTCACAGAATCACAGAACCAACCAGGTTGGAAAAGACCTCCTTTTGAGAGTGTTGAGGTGGCCCCCGAGGTCCCCATGTGAGCTGATGCTCTTTTGGTGGTGGGGAAAAAGTCAATCCTTGAAGTCATCCAGGTATAAATCTGTATGTGCTATGTGTGCCAGCAAATAAGCTTGGAATGAGGGTTTGGATTGTATTAGAAATTGTCTCCTCATTCTTTGATGACTGTGCTTCATTTTACTTAGTAATTATTTTTCTTTAGAGGGAAAATAAACCTTTTACTGTCATTGAAGAAATAAATCCCTCTGGCAAAGGCAAAATGGTTTAAAAAATCAGAACAACCTCAAAACAACAAAAGAAAAAATCCTGCCCAGTGAGAGGTCAGCTGCTGGGATGGAGCTGTGTCATCTAAGGGCTGGGGAAGAGATTCAGACTAATCTACCGTAATGCCATAGCTGTGAAAATACAGTGATCCTCCATGGTAAAAACATTCCTTGGGATCAGAGAAGCAGATAAAAATAGCTGCTGGTGGGACTCAAGTGTCACACTGCCTTTTCCTGGGATATTGTGAGGGCCACTGAGCTGGGAGAGGATAGAGGGGCTGAAACATTGCATTAGCTGAGCTGACCTGTGAGAGTGTGTGCAAGTTCTCTGCTGCTCTGTCGTCAAGGTCTTGCCTCCCTCTCAAGTTTTGAACTAATATTTAATATTTGGAGTCTTTTGCCTTACATCTTTTTGACCTGTGCAGGGTTTTGTGTGTTGTGATTTTTAAAATATTTTTTAAGCTCTGCAGATTTGGGTCCCATAAAACGTCAAGTGAAAAATCTGGTGATTGATTAGAACTAAACCTGTTTTCCTTTAAACCGTTGCTGAAGGGTTTGAGATCATTCAGGTAGTTGAATGTTAGCACATACTGAAATGCTTCCTGGATCAGGATGGTAACAGGGTATAGGAAAGAACAAGCAAAGGATGAAATCAGAGCAACTGATTCATGGTGATTTTTTTTCCGCAAATGTGGAGCTGACCATAAAGATACATACCAGAGTTTCTGGAAGAAAGTGAGACTTCACTAAAATCACTTTTTTACTGAGAATATGGTGGTTTTGAGAGACATTTTGAAAAGAATCTATCAAAGCAAACACTTCCAGCATTCTTGTTTCATTCTGGAACATTGTCAATTATAAAAATAAATTGAGAAGAAATTAATTTTGACATATCTATAAATTTTGTGTCAGCTTGTAAAAAGTATGTTTTCTACTGATTTATATATTTAATTTACGTTTTGGATTTCCTTGTAGAAATTTAAATGCTACTGCAGTACTACTGCATTATCCTGTCATTTTCCTGGTCAATTCTATTCCCTTGTTTCTCTTATTTAACACTAGGGATATATTATATTATATATATTATATATATAAGCAAAATATTCTGATGTCAAACAACTGGTAGAACACATTGGAATCATTGACTCTAGGCTGGTATTTTCTAGAACAATGCAGAAAGATGTTTTGGTCTTAATATTTTTGGGATAACTTCCATTTTTTTCCAACTCCAAAAGCTTATATCCTCATCATTCTCCAATCACTGTATTTTCTATTAGCTGTAAAGAGAAAACATGCCCGAATTTCTCTTTGTATGGTTATGTGTCTAGAACTAGAATCAGATGTTGTGCTTTCACTCCAAACTTGTACGTGGTACCCTTGCAATATAATACCGCGCCCCTTTCATGTCAAGATGTCAAGACTCTCTCTATTTTTACTTTCACCTACATGAAAATGTCATCAGGGCTAAAACTGAGCTGTTTTTCACACCCCGTGCCCTATAAAACACAGAAACATTGCACTCATTAAATTTTACGGAAGGAATTATCCTTTCTTATTCCACGGCAAGGAATATTTTGTGGTGTGTTATTGGTGGTTAAAGGGCAACAGCAGTTTGAGGACTAACACCCCATTCTTGCCTTACTAAATCAGGGATATTCCACTTCTTTTGAGTTACAACTTTGTTTTACACTTCAAGAGTGCCTTGGAGAATACTTGACTCGAGGAACACGGAGAATGTGTGTGCATGTATGTATGTATTGAAAGATAACAAGACCATGATGAAACATGTGGGACATAATGAAATTAGAATTTTTACTGCATAAATAATGGCAAGTTCAGATAACCAAGATTTAAGAAACTGGAAAAAATACTCCATATACTTTGTGGGGAAAGCAAAGGAATATCACTGCAGTGCTATGAGACTTCATTGGAATGCAGTTATGTCAGCTTTTTGTGATGTGGAGTAGCAGGAAAGTTTGAATAGTTATTGCTTGCATATTTCTGAACGCACCATATTATTTTTGTTGTTATAAAATAAAAGTACCTGGCGATGTAAATATGATATCCATTTTAGGGTAAAACATATTGAAAATTATTCCTCATTCTGAATGTTTCACTTATTCTGCTGCCAGGCTTAAAAAATATAATAAATACTATGGCCTAATCTCTGTCGGCATTTTGGGAATAGTAAGCAACAGAAGCCAGCTCTATCCAGTGTGTTCTTTTCCATTAGAGGATAAGGAAGAGCAGTGTTATCCTGGACCCCGAATTATCCAGTGTGCTCCCTACAACTTTTCCTCAAGTGAAGCAGCAGCTCTGTCACTGTGATAGTCCAGACTTCTGTGCTCTGACTCCTGAACATGTCCAGGACTTTGGGGTTTATTACTGGTACTATGGAGTCTGGATTTATTCCAGCTCCAAACACTAGAATGTTGAGAATCTCAATTTGCAGTTGTGACTTGAAATAAAAATACTGTTTTTCAAGGCAAATTGCAAAACAAAGCGTAGATGAATCTAAAAGGTCCAAAACCTGAAAGGGGAAGAATACTTCAGGACACTTGACTTCTGCAATTGTCAAATGTGCATAGGCTTGATTAACGCTGTTCCAGGGCTTCATTTCAACAATTCCAATTAGACTCTGCCTTTTGCTAGAAAATGTAAATAGTGTTGTAGTATTGAAGACCTGGAACACCACACTCTGAGGAGTTAAATGCCACCCAAATGTAGGAATTTAAGAATTAGGCATCTAGTCAAATTAAAAGTTTCAGCTTTCTTTGCAGCCACTGGAGAGGAGTGCAACCTTTTGGTGATATCAGTTTTTCTTTCCTGAATATAGAAGAGCCCAATTCTCTCTGTTAGACTGGGTGGTTGAGGTGCGGATGTGGGGAGTAAAAGGAGAATCTTTGGCAGATGGATCAAACGCTGCAAGCACCAGAGCAGCAGGTTTGGCTGTGTTCCCTGAGGTTGATCCCTGTGCAGGAGGTGGCTGGGACATGCAGAGCAGGAGTTCCCTGCTCCTTGCCTGCTGCCCCAACATGCCTGAGCAGTGTCAGGGGAATTGCTGCAGGTGGGAGCTCTTTGGGCAATGGTTGTGCTCGAGGCAGGACCTGGAATCTCTGCTCCTCCATGGAGAAGTTATTGGATTAGATTCTCTGCAATAATGTAATGAGAAAAAAGATCTTAAAGAAGTGAGTGCATCAACTGCTGCATTTGGCTGTAAACCTGCTAATTTAAGAAAAGTATTTCTAGGACTTTAAGAAGTCGCTATTAATACCTGATTCTTTAAAATTAACTCAGTGATGAGGGCATTTTTAAGAGTCATTAGAATCTGTTGTATATAGAGTCTGTTTGTTATTTTGGAGCACTTTAAATTGTGTGTTACTGACCTGGGGGACTCTATTGGGCGCCACTGTAATGTTTTATATTACCTCATCAACCTTGTTTTATATAGTTAAAATGTTATTTGCTCACAGCTAAATGCCAGGAGCTTGCTGACGTGGCAACCGGAAAATATTCCCCCTCTGTAACTAGCACAAGGAGTTGTTGGCTTCCCCAGGCATCACTGACAAGGATCCTACTGCTAGGGGAGTAAAAGGCCAAGGATCAGTGGGAATGGCTTGGTCAAGCTTAGGGTACATCCTCAGTGGCTGTACATTGGTGTTGCTCCTGCTGAGGGTCTGTCCCAAAGGTGTCATGCCCCTGCAGACACGCAGCCACCTGTGTGCGTGTACTTGTGTGTGAAACACATGAGCAGGATGCAGTTTTTCCTGCCAAGCTGGGCTGAGACACTTAACTCCACGAAGGCATGGGGTAGATTAGTCAAAAAACATTGTGCGGTCATACATGAGCTCTGCTTTCATGATACATGGGGAAACAGCCTGAGACCACGCACATTTTGAATACAAATGTGATGCCTTAGGTTTTAACTTTTATATTTTTCAAATCCTGTACTGCCTAGTGTGTAACTCTAAAGTTTCTTGTTGCCTGTTAACTTCTGTTCTCTCATGCTGGTTAGACATCACAAGGCCTCTCCAAGCTTGCTCTTCAAGGAGACCCAGACTGTCTTAGGCCCAAAATGTGTAAACCAAAATCTTAGAAGGGGGGTGAGCTTGGGGAAGTTACATCATTAACTGGGGTTGTAACTGGAGAATTAATCCTGGTTTGCAAATGGACCAAACTTGTAAAAGTGTGAAGAACTCGTGACCTGTGGTCCATCTTGGGTGGAGCCTTTGGCCTGCCCAGGGTGTACCTTTGAAGGCCTTTCAAATAAATACCTACCTTTATTCCCTTATTCCTATCTAGCCTCCATTTTTAGGTGGCCATCTCAGGCATCACACGTACTGCTTTGAAGAGCATCTCAGTGTTTTCTGAAACTGATTTAGAACACTTTCTTTACAATCCAATTACTGTGTTGCAATTTCTAGAGATCACTGTGCGTGAAAGCAGAACTATGAGCTGGACATATGTCAACATAGAAAAATAATATGCCTATGGTTTCAGTTCTCCAGTATGGATTTGGCTTGTGAGGATGATAAAAGTGCCACTGTAACTGCAGAAGGTAAAGGCCCCTGTTGATGTCAGTGGGAAAAAGAGCACCATCAGCTTAGAAATAATTCCCCTCCTTGGTCTGCCATATAGAGCTCGTGTAACCTTTCATGTTTTTGTGCTCTCTCAGAACCTAATGAGAGATTTAGTGGAATCCCTCCACTGACTCCAGTGATCTTTGGATCACAACAACTTCATGTTGTGCAAATTCGTGCAGCGAGACCAAGATTCATGTTAAAAATTACACTCTGTTCTAGCATTCAGTTGCTGGATTTTATGTCATTTAGTGACTTATTTATGCAAAATGCCAGACTGTCTGATATCATTACTTTTTGGACCTGGAACTCTGTGAAGAAACAGGGATAAAGAGAATACCAAGGCTTAGTTTCTTGCAGCAAAGGTATTCTAAAGCAAATAAGAACACTTCTGCTTTGTAACTAACTGAATGATTCTATTGTAAATTCAGCTTTCGGATATTTATTTTAAAAGCTTCTGCTGCTTAAATGATTTTCAGTCTGTGCTGATGCATTGTTGCTTTATCTCCATAGTTTATACAGCTGTCATATACCTGTGGAGGGTCCCTTATAAATCAATTCCCCAGCAGTAATGTGCAATTGGCCTGAAGGGAGGCTCAGGTCACTTAATCTGAGAGGTGCAAAGAGGCATCTTATGTATTGTTTGGTTTTATTTATTTTTGTAAGACTTAAGGCTACTTGAAGCTTTTGTGAAGTAAAAAGCGAGGTTTTAGCCTGAAGGAAATACTATGAACTGTCACTAAATCATTTTGCATTTTCTCAAAACATACCTTTCTTTATTTTGAAGTTCTCCACTTTTACTCTGGTCACGTGTCTGTCTCTGCCAGCTGCTGTAGTCAGGCCTGGGAAAAGGATCTGAATCCTGACTAGGATTGTCTTAGGAAAGCACTGTGTTTAAGGAAGCCCATAAAGAAAATGCTGCAGCAACATAATTTTATAAGTGTCTGGGAAAAGGAGATTTGATCTCTTTATTTCCTAAATAACTTACTTTGTATGTGTGTCTGTCTATGCAAGCACATATGTGCAAGCAAAAGGAATTGAAAGGAGAAGAGGTAGAAAGACTTGCTGGAAAATTCAGGCTGACTTTCCAGCATTTGTTTTCCTTTTTATGATAGCATATTTTATTTTATTTTGTTTGGCACAGTATTTGCTAGAGAACTGCTGGTCAGAGGCAGCATTTGGCTTTAGTGGTGCCATGTGCGTGTGTGACCATTTTACAGATGGGAAAACAGAGGCACAGGAAGATAAAGACCTGCACAGGGTCCTGTGGTGAAGCACTGGCTCAGCCAAAATTAGGGTCTTCCTTCTTACTCTTAAAACTTGTTAGATCCACTTCATCCTCTCCTCTCAAACTCAACTGCTCAGCAGGTTTTTAAATTGAGGAATGGAGGCCCAGGTTTAAAGAATGCAACCACACTTTTTTGTAATTTCTGGTTGGACTTTCAATTCCGTACTTGAGCAAGTTGTGTGTGTGTGTGTGTGTGTGTGTGTGTGTGTGTGTGTAAAACAATACGGATGCGCTGCAGAGCCTGCTGCAAAGCTCAGTGAGGTAGTGGGAATCTTCCCATGGAGTTCTCTGGGATTTGGACCAGACCTCAGAGTCATATATAAAAATTATTTCAAAGGGAGAACCATGATGCAAACACAAATCATTTCGCATCCATGTGTCACAGGAACCTTAATGTGCTATGAACTTGAATATCTATTGTTCAAACCTCTCAATGTTTTTCCTTTGTTTCTGTGGGTATTGTTTGTACTTTGGAGACCGTATGTGTGGCTGCAGCATCACCAGTGAAATGTGTGCCTTTTAGGAATTGAATCCCATCAGAAGGCCACAACTTGTGTTAATTTGGCCTCATAAATGTCACCCTGATACATAAAAAAGACTGTAAAAATAGGAAAACATGTGTACTAAACATTAACATTACTTGACATACAAATGCTAGAATCCATTCCCACACACTGTACAGAAGATTTTATTGTTATCACAGTTTTCTTTTAGGACTACTAAATCCAACGGTGATGAAAATAGGTTCCAAACTCCATGTTATAAATAAATTCACATCCACTGGCAGAATAAGTTTCTGCTTTGTGACAGGAGAGGGTTTAGCCCTTGATGTTAAAGTCCAATTGCCCTTTTGCCACACTCTATCAAATGGGATCAGTTCTTACTTGTGATGTTGACATATGAGAGAAAACTGGGCTGACCAGTGGCAGGTATTGGTAAGAAGAGAAATAAATAAGGTTTTCCATCCTTCAGCATGTTGCAAACACACACTACTCACTGTCCACCTTAGTGACCTTTGTTCTTTGAGTAATGCTGTAGACTTGGATTATGACATGCATTTAAATACATGAACATGTTTTAATAGGCATTAAATAACATGTGGTATTACTTCTGTAATTTTTATTGTATGAATTGATCTAGCAAAATATCTGAACTGAGCTCTAAGTATGTGAAGTCAATTAAGCTGCACACACACTTCTACTTGAGAGCACACGTGTTCTGTTAAATTAGAAACACAATTCGAGGCAAGAAGGCAGATCTGGAGTTTGAAGCAACTTTTTCTCTGACTAGTGTTGCAAAACATCCATTATTTTTTCTTCCCTTCTTTCTTGAGGTGCTCTTGTACTTACTCCTCTACTGAAATTTTTTTTAGCAAATTTTTGGGCACAAAGGAAGGTCAGTGTGGGAGGGTACCTGCCTTGTAGCCCTGAATAGGTGAAGTCAGCAGGATTCAGTGGAGATGGACTTCTTGCTGCTACTGTGCAAATCCTGTGCTTCCCCACAGATGTAGAGCAGAGATATTTTCAAATAACAGCTTCATAGAAAAAACACGAGAGTAAATTCAGAGCTGTTCATAAAAGCCTATTTTGGTCCCTCTTAGAAACCGTTTCCAAACTTTCCCAGTCAAGGTCTGTTTTTTTCAGCTGATGTAGTTTCTAGGTATTTCAAATACTCCAAAAATATTGCAGCAAACTGATTCTTTCTGACCTCTGGGGAAGGAGTAGGGATGATTAATTCCACAATGCCCTTTGGTAGTGAGTCAGCAAGTTTCTTACTCATTTGGTTTTCATACATGCTTTTTTTTTAGTGAGTGGGAATTTCCTCTTTTCTCCCTTCTCACACCTAGTGAACAACCCCACAGTTGGGCAGGATTCTCTAAATACCTTGACCAGTCCTAAAAACCCCATATTAAGTCATCTTTTCCTCGCTGAATTGCCTAGTCCTAAGGAATATCAAAATGTCCAAACTCCAAGAAAGTGCTCACATATTGAGTCCACTGCTCTCTTCATTTTTACTTCGTTATCCCTTGAATTTAGAAGTCAGCCAAGGAAAATGGCCGATACTTCTTTGTATGTATTTAGTCTTTTCCTGAAGGAATAGTTTTGCTATGGGCAGTTATTTCCATTCTCACTTTCTAGGTTTCAGTCCTTGATACCTCCCTGTATATTATTTTCTTGAAGGGAATTAATAATCCTCCATAATGCTCCTTGCTGAGGTTGTTGCTGCTTTGAAACAATTAATGTGAATAGTGAAAAGTCTTTTACCTTCATCAGGGGTTCTTCATGCATGCTCTGAAAGAAGCACTGACTGCAGGAAATGTGGTGATAGTTGCAGCTACCTTCACAAATTAAATTTTCTGACACTTGATAAATCATGGCTGACATGTCTAACAATGTTAAAAATGAAAATACTGTGTTCACAAAAACTGTGCAAAGAAATGTAGGCGTTGTATATGCTCACTAGAACTCCATTGTAAATGTGGGTTGATGCTCTTAATTTCCCACTAACTCTAAAGCAAAATGGCAAATGAGACTATAAATTGGGTTAGAAATTTGCTGCTTTTTAAATTTAATTTCAACGTGGTGATGTAAATTCTTATTTTCCCCAAGAAGATGTTCGAACACACATCTGATTGAAAAAGTTATTTATGTGATTAACAGGTTTATTAAGCCATGTAACAGCTTTTTTAATGGGAATTATTATTTACCCCCCTTTCTGTATCTATTTTAGTACAGGATTCTCATAGTTATTGCTTTTACCCAAGTTAATTGCTGTAAGATTTTGTTACTAAATGGCTTTTTTCCCCTGCCCACTTGGACCCATTCCACAGTGCAAATGATGGTGATGATGATGATGATGATTTTTGCTTGACAATAAGCCACACAAAATCTAATTCTAGGAGAAATTCTACCCCGTTTGAAACCTCTTCATGTTCAGTCCTTTCCATGGAGCAGGGTTTCTATATGTCCTAGATGATCTATAGATTAGTTTGGGGCTTGAACTTTTCGTCAGAATTTGGGATACCTTCTGGATTCAGTGTTAAAGTTTTCTCTACATACTTTTGAGGTGAGAAAAGAAAAGTCCCTTCTGTTTTCAGCTTGGTTGTTTCATTCTAAATTAAGTATAAGTATTGAGATTAACAATGACTTGCTTCTATGCTCATCACACCCCTTGATTGCTGTTTGGAAAGTGAAAGATATTCTACTCATTCTTTTCAGTCACATCTAGAAGTCTGCGAAGGGGATTTCTACAAGAATACAGAAGTGGTGCAGCTTATTAACACCTTTCTAGTTAGAATGAGGAAAGGGAAAAAGGGAGAAATGGTAAAATGCTGAAATTCAGGGAAGGGAGATTTCTCTAGGGGTAGACATAATAAATATGTTTGTTTAAGAGAAGAAAGAAGCCAAGAGGATATGCATGCCTGATGCCAGAGAACAGCCAGTGTGCCTGACACACTGGAGAAACTGTTTCAGAACAATCCATCCATGGGAAAATATGACCCTTAAAATATTACCAAGGTCACTGAAACCTACAGTGATTTGCTGAGTAAGGGGTTCACTGGGCAAATGAGAAGTACCTGGGGTGGGATGCTGTCCCAGGACCTGCTTTATGTAAGATTTTCAGAATTAAAAATACAGGGATGAATTTATATTTCATAGCTTTTCTCTTTGTTCTCTCTTGCAAAATCCTGCTGAATATCTATAGGAAAACATAAATCCAGACGGAATACGGAATTGTTATATAAGTACTGAATAAAAGCAACATTGGGGCAAATAGCCCCTCAGTAGCTTTTAAGTTAATTTCATATTAATTAAAACGTTTGTAAATTTGCCTTGAAGAAGTTTGGCTGAAGCAAAATCTAGAATTAGGATAAGTCATGGAATCATTTCAGGAAATGAAAGGAAAATCTTAAGTTTTATAAAAGAAGAAAGATCTTTCGATGGAAAACCTCATGATGGGAAGCCTGTTAGGTTAGAAAATTTACATAACTGGACTTTTGCATGCAATATAGAGGATGCAGCTGAACAGAAAAACAACCCCAAACCCTTGCAGAGTGTACTGTAGTGAAGGGTGATCTGTAAGCATTTTTGGCCTCACGCTTTCTAAGATTTGGTGCAAATTTGCTTTGTGGCTTTTTGTTGTGACCTGCAGCCTGTACAGATCTATCAGAACATTAGAGAAGAACACAAGCTTCTTCTGTCACACAGAAGAAACCCAGAATTCCATGGCAAAAGCAAAGAATCCAAATCAAAAGAAAACAAGTGACAAACCTCGGCATCTCCAAAGGGCAGGATTTTACTCAAGGGAACTGTGTGAAAAGTGCACTATTATCTATTGTGAAAGTTGCCACAGGGATGGCTACACTGAATAATTAAAGCCTTGCAGTTTTAATCTACTTTAATTATTAAATATCTTTAGCTGCCTGCAATTCAGTTTAAGCCCAGAAATGTGAGTGTTTGGGTGTATTTAGTCTATACTGGCACTTTGGTCAAGACATAAAACGTTGTCATCAGTTGTCAGTGTACAAGTTGGATTCTTGGTGGTGCTTGTACAGTTTTCCTGAGTTCTGGAATGGCAGAAGTTTAAATTGATCTGAGGCTGTTATTCAGATTCCTGTGATGAGCATCCCACCTTGCTCCTTAGAGGAGGTATGTTGGCATTATAATGAGGATATTAAAGCTGGTCTTAGGGTGGCAGAGTCTGCCCCAGCAGGCACAGGGCGGGAATTTGGGCAGTTCTTACCTTTCCAAGTGAGCCATTGTGGTGGCAGGTCCATGTAGGTCAAGTAGCACTGGAGTCTCCAAGGATTCCTGTTTAAATCAACAGATTACCCATGTGTTAGCATGAGCAGTGTGGGAAAGAGGGCTGGAATCTGTCTTGTAATAACTAGGGCTGCTGGGAATGGTATCCACACACTCAGTGGGAGAATTCACGTGGGGCAGTAAAGCTTTTTCCAGGATTTGGCCCGTAATTAGATTAATGAATATTTTAGCAAGTGCTTTGCAACAGTTTGAGTGTAAAGTACATGTCTGTGTATTCAAATCCCAGGGATATTTGAGGGTTTTCTTCTCTTTTGAGTAGCACTGCTATAAACACAGAATGTCTGCTCATTTCAACAAAGGGGTTTTTGGGTTTAAATTAAAACTGAACAAAAAAATCCGACCTGTACTCTTCCGCTTTTTATTTTTCATGAAAGTTCCTTCCCAAAAAAAAAAAAAAAAAAAACTTTCTTGTTTTTTTTTTTTAGAAAAAACACATCCAAAAAAAAAAAAAAAAAAAAAAAAAAAAGACTTTTTATAGTGGTGAAAATGCAAGCTTCAAGTATTTTCCTTTAGGATGTTGGTGCAGTCACTGCCCATCAACCCTCTGTTATCACCAAGACCCACTGCTAAATTCTTTTTAGACACTTCCACTTTTACAGAAGTTTCCTTGCTCTACTTTATCAGGAAAAGGTCTTGGCTTGAAACCAAGAGGGCCAGTTGGATTTAAAATTTGACAGGTTTAAAAAAAAATCTCATTTTGAAATACATAAACCCATAAATAAAAGATTAAGTTGTATTTTGAATAGCACTTTTGCTCCTGCTGAGGTAGAGGAGCTGGAGCAGAGCACTGAGCTGTGGAGATTCTGCAGCTGCAGGGGTGGAAATCACAAAATGTCCTGGAAGAGCTCTGCAGTGGCATTAAAATGAAAAGGAGTGGGAAGTACTTGTGCACCACTGGACTAAGAGCTGATGTGAAATGCTGGTACCATGAGAAAGCTGCCAAGTTATCTTGCCATTAAGAAACTTTTTTGTGAGACATTGGTATCAGCCCACCGATAAGGTATCACAAAACAAATGCCATCTCCACCCTTCTCATCAGCAGCTCTGGCTCAGTGGCCTGAGAGAAGGCAGCAAGTGGAGGTTGGTGAGCTGGAAGGGAAAGGTGTGTTACAGGCAGGATGATATTGGATAAAGGAGGTGAGAGAGAAAATCATGTGAAGATGTTCTGGCCTTTGGATGCCAGGGTTCACAGAGCTGAAACATGCGAAGGTTCCCATTAGGAAATGAATGTTTACACCTCCCTAGGCTCAGAAAACTGGACGGATAAGATGCCTTCCTTTTGACGTGAAAAAGACTGAAAAGGGAGTTGCTATTTTAGACAATGAGCAGCTGTTCACTACAGCCCAAAAAGGGTGGGGAAGAAAACACTAAGTCGGAGGATGTGTTGTAGTTCCCCTCCAGGTTTTCTGCATGAATCACATAAAATTTTTTTCTAATTTTTTAGGCAAGGAGGATGAAAGAATATTACATTAACCCAAGAAGCTTAACTGACACATGCATTTATTCATTTGGAGAGTTTCTTTTTCATCATTCTGTATGCAAACAGATTGGCATTGTTTTAATACTAAGTGTTTTCTTTGCTAATCTGGGTGAGATTGATGCATGAAATTCAGAGCTTTCTAGCCAAGTGCTCTTAAAGGAAAGAACCATGGTCCATGAATAATAAATTTTAGGCAAGACTAAAGATATAAGATGCTGTTCAATCCCAGGCCAAATGGTTTCTCCACTCTGAACAACAGCTGTAAACATAAAGTGTGGCTTCACTCACAGATTTAGGAGATTTAAATTACACGATTTATGCCTGGGAATTTTGGAGCCATGGTATTTATATCTACCTCTCCCTCCTCCTCAGCAAAATCCTACCTTTTATCTTTGGAATTTTAAAATTATGACTTCCTAATAACGCATAGAATTCAAAGAACAAAATCTTGCCCTTGCAGAGCAGTTGTCTCAAAAATAAATATGAAGACTATGTTAACTAGATGGTCTGTGAATGCACAGCCCTGTGTTCATTTTTCTCAGTGTCTTACCAGGGATATTGTTGGAAGTCTTCTCTTTTAGCTTATGCCTGGGACAGCCAGAGCTCTGTGAGCTACAGCCTCTGTGTCCAAGGAACTGGTATCAGTAATTACCCAGGTTTTTCTGTTAATTAAATATAAAACATTTTGGTAGTCTTTCCGACGAGGTTCCCGTCAGAGCTACTGGGTGCTGCACTTCTTAGTTTCGTCCTCACTTTGGATACAGACAGAAATTCCATCGTGTTGGCATTTGCTTATCTAAAGAGTTTATGTGCATATTCTGTGCTCCGTTCCTTTTTGGTTTTGTGTTAGGAATTTTTGAATAATCAAATTTAATATCCAATTAAAGGGCATTTTGTGGCCCTCTTAAAGTTTCTCCTAGGGTGCCCACTAGAAAAGGTATCGTTGGCTTTTCTAAATTGTTGAAATAAGAAATTCTAAATCCTTTCTATTAGGGTTTATTAGAGTCTCTGTGGTTTTAGTTAATTGTCACAGTCTCGTTTACTGTAGGTGGAGGAATTTTAATGTATAGAGCAAGATGGTTTATTAAATCAAAAATATTTTATGTGAAGTTGCTATGAGCTGAAGGAAGTAGTGTAAAATGCACTCTTGGGGGCCCAGCTTTCTTAGTCTCATGTAAGAAACAAAGAAAGAACATCTATAAACTAAGAGTAGAAAACTCTGGGTCACAAACCAGGACTTCCCTTTCTTTTTGGGTTGCTCATGTGCCAAAGCTCCTAATTTTTCATCATTGCCTACAAGAGCAATGCTGAGCTGCAGCAGACCATCCCAGAGTGATGCCTGGCACATTAAGGAAGTGCCATGTTTAATCCAAAGGTAGAACAAAAGTTTCCATGAGTTCACACCTGGAGATCAGTGGTGGTGAATTCACAGTGCCTATGGAAAAGGGCCTGGGAGAAGAGTCTGGTGTGTCCCCGGAATCTCCTGGTAGGACCTTGGCCATGAACACCTTGGCTGCAGTTTGCCATTCCAGGTTTTCAAATAAGCTGCTGCTGACAGGAAGTAGTTTTGTTTTATCCGGCGTTTGGAGGGCAGCGGGGAAGGAAGGAAGAAAATAATTTACTTTTTGGTTTTCTGCTTAAATTAAGGCTGTCAGGTGGCTTTAACTCAGAGTGGGGAAATCCCAACTGTGTGTGCACATGGTCCCACTTGACCCATTTTTCCTAATGCACTTAAAAGGGGGTTATGTTTTTTTTTAATGCATCCCTTCAGAATAAAGGAAAACTGAGGGGGTTTTGTGACAGCCTGATAATTGAAGTGCACTCTCTCACAGCAGTGGCTTTTCAAGGAGAGTGCAGGTGGGCCCTACATCTCCAGGCAAAGAAATCTGTCCTTTCTTTTATTTCTAAAGGAGTAATTATTCCTGAGTGCTTATGTTTTCCTACATCTTTCTCTCACGTGGTTTTTGCTCCGTAACTCTGTAGGTATTTATAGAGCCTTCACTGCTGTCCTCTGTGAACACCTCCAAGCGAGCCTTGAGTTTTATCCTAGAGACTTCCTATGGAGAAATGAAGAATTACAAGAGAGATATGATTTCTTTAAGGTTGTATGGGAAATCTATGTCCAACCTTGGAAGCAAGTGCTGTTCTCTGATCCCAGGCTAGTGCCTGCTGCAGTGAAGTATCCTTCTGTTCCACAGTGTGTGCCATTTCTTCTTGATATTTTTCAACTCGGTAGCTGATGTCATCTGCTTTTTTCCTCCTCAATTATGCTTCTAGCACAGAAAATAATTGCAGGGAGCAAGAGATAAAAAGCTTCTGAGAATTCCCATGGATTCTCTTCTGCTTCAGACAAGTAAAGATCCCTCTGGCATCATTGGAATTCTCTTGCCTGCTGCTATTGAGAAGTCCTGAGGACTGTGTACAAAGAAATAGAAAGGCTGCATTTTAGTGGTGGGAATTTTAACAGTACAGTCTGACTGGAGTCAGAGACACTATCTCATCTGGGGCCCAATCCTGCTGTCAGTACAATTCAGAGGGATAAGATCAAGCCTTGAGCTGCTGGTGCAGTGACAACAGCCCTCACACAAAACCTTTGAAGGGACCCTTTGTGTTCAACAGGCCCTGGCAAACTGAGTCCCAGTTGCAAGCATAGAGGGAAGACAGAGCTGGTGAAGTTGCCAGGCCCTGTGATAAACCCAAGAACAGAACATAGCAAGCTTCTCAGAAATCTATGAAGTGCAGTAAAAAGGACAAAAAGGATATAAATGTGTTGAAGATGATGTTTCAGATAGGAATGGGGCATACTGTGTCCCTGACAAGTCACCTGGAAGGCTTGATCCTGAAGCTCCGGTGATTTGAATTGAATCCGTGTGATCTGCCTGTGGGGTCACCCTAGATGGCATTTTTCACCTTCCTGTGGGGAAGACACTGCTGTAGGGGAAACAGGACCACACAACTTTCCAGCAGGATGAGGTGAGCGGGGAAACAGGTCAAAACTGAGGAGGTTTATTCACCTTACTCAGGTTTGAAGCTGGAACCAACCACTGGTTTCACTTGCAGGTGAAAACCAAAGGCTGTGGCTTTTCTTTCTTTTTTTTCCCATTTCTTTGCATTTGTATGTAGGTGGCTTCAAAAGTCTCTTCCCCAAAGTGTAAATCAGATCTCCAGACTATTTTAATGAAAACACTGAAAACCTTTCATACACCTTACAACAAAAAATGTCTAATTTACAAATTGGCTGCTTTGTGCTGGGAAGCCACACATAAAATATTAAATCCCCATATTTATTGTCATCTTGGCTTTGCATTTTCTTCCCTATACTCTTGCAAACATCACTGATAAATTTCTGTAGCAAGCACGGGGAACATAACCCCACGTATCTCTAAAAACACCAAACAAAACCACTAAGGCAATTCAAATATGCAAATGAATCTCTAATTACTTTGTTTGTAGACAGTTAGAATTGAGTAGTAAGATCCATTAAATCAGTTTGGGAATGTTGGCCCTATACAATCTACATCAGAGCAAGGACTTGCACTGAAATCAGTCACGCTGCAGACACAGCAGGCAGGACTGCATCCATCTTCTGGAAATTGTGATCCTGTGTGCTAAGTTTTTATGTAAATTTTGCTTGAATTGTTAATCAAATAAGATACTCACCAGCTGGTGCTCTTCATGGTATAATCAGCAGCCTTTAAAGGGAATTCCATAAAAGAGAAAGGCCAAAACTGTAATTATCTCATAGAAGCAGAATTTTTCTCTCATGAGAACAGATTTTTTTCCATTGAAAATGAATCCATTTGCAAACATAATGATTGTAATTCACATGAAGAAATTAATTTGCAGTTACATACTCAGCTGTACCTGTCACTGCCCTTTAATTCTGTTCCCAGGTCTCTAATAAGTCTGGTGATATATTTTATGTGAAAAAAAAGATCCTCAGCAGAGATGGAAAATTTAAAATTAGCTCCAAGAGTTGGACATCAAACACCTAGTTGGAGTTCCACTGAACCTTCCTCTGGTTCTTAGAAACAAGCAATTTACAATTGTAATGAAAATCCTAGGTGAAATTACAGAACAGAGGAGTGGCAGGGATTTTTTAGAAGGAACAACATTTTTCTCTGTTATTTTGAGCTCAGAATGTGTATGTGAGTGCACACTTCATATATAATATTCTGCCTACATGTCAAAGCCAGGCTGATTGTCTTATTCACACCATACAGACATAGACAGTAGTTTAATTCATCATGTGCAAAGGGATAGTTGAGAACTGAAGATATAGATCAAGGTGAATTTAGCTATCAACTTCTTCTGTGAGCGTCAGATAATGCCTACACACTACTTGATAAGGATGAAATTCATATATTCTTGCACAGCTCAGGTTTCTATGCAGCTGCTATGTAAAACCTAAACCTGATGAGAGAGAGCGAAATGCCAGCAGAGGTAAAACCAACTGTGTCTTGCCTGCAGAGGTTTTCTTCAAGTTCAGTCTTCCTACACAAGTTCTTAAGCTCAGCAGTACTCGTCAGATCACTCTCTAGATTAGTTTAACCCCCATTACATATGGCAGAACCCAGCTCTTGCCTCAGTTGGTTTCTGCCCTGGAGTCCAGCTCTTCTCATACGATAAAGTTCAATATCTGTCACTCTGGGGGGAAGAATGTAGATATTTGTCACTTCTTCCATTTTCAAGTTCATCCTTTTCTGGTATTTTGTTGTGGGGTTTTTTCCCCCTTTGAGGTCTGTTATTCTCCATTTTGTGTCTGGTGTTTGGTTTGTACCATTTGCCCCCTGTGCCATTCCCAGGGAAAAGGGACGTACTGGTGGGACACATCTGCACCACATTCGCTCTTTCCGTATTTTGTCTTTTTTAATCATGCTGAGAATAATAAAAAAAATCCAATCCAATGGCTTAACGATCATCCTTTTCCAACCCCCTTGCCATGGACAGGGACACCTTTCAGCAGGTTGCTCAGAGCTCCATCCAACCAGGCCTCGAGCACTTCCAGGGATGGGGCAGAAGGTAACTGAGGGGTTATGGATGTTTCAACTTTCTGAAAAGAGACATAAATAAATTTGTTTGTTTTACATCCTTATTTCGTAATTGGAATTAATGACTTTTCCTGGAAGATAATCAGGCATTGAGCAATGATTATCTCGGTCCATGGCTAGGACTCTTGCACATTCTGATAATGAGTGAGTATAATTTCATTTTACTTGCTGAAAAACTCCTTTTTCGGTTTTTAAAAAACTAAAATCCGTAAAAGAAACAAAGCAAACAACATACCCTACACTCACAAAACCCCAAATCTCTCCATATGGGAAGTTTTGTTTTCTTGGGCCGTTTGCTTTCCAAGTTTGTTTTCAAAATATCAATTATCACTCTGGCTAAAAAACAAAAAAGGAACAAGTATTTTTAATTTAGGCTACTGAAAACCATTCTTTTCATCATAATTCTTGGCCTAAATAGTGAGATGAAAAGTGGTAATTCTCAAAATAAACATTTTAAAAAATTAATTTTTAAAAGGGAAATATTTATCCCCAGTTGTCCATAGGTTTTGCTGGAACACAGATGTATTTTGATGTAGGATGTGATGAATGTAAAGAACCAGAGAGGACTGTGTACTATTTATCTTGGGGGGAAAAAGAAATATCTAGTATCTAGCAATGCGGCAATAATAGTAGATTATAAAAACATCTTGAAAAATAACAAGTCACATGTACTCTATAACTTTTTTTAAGAAAATATTCCTTGTATTATAAATTGTGTGAAACTTTTCATAGTTGTGACACAGTCTATAAGCCACTTACCCCAGATTTCTTGCCTTTGCCCTATGAGACTTCCACCATGGAGAGTCGGGTTTTACATGATTTTTCAAAAAACCTGAAAAGGTTTAATTGGAAGATGATAGAAAATACAGTTTGTTACTGAAAGGATATGGCTTATTCTCCGAGTATATGACCATGAGAAATCTATGCAGATAAATATGAATGAAACTTGCAGGCAAAGATTGTTTCCAGACAAATTTTTCAGCACTATTTTGCTGAAAAATTAATCTTAGAATTGTTTGCAGTAGTGGTAGTTTAATCCAATTTTCCTGCGAGTTCTTTAGATATACATTTCTGTGAACCAGTTCTGTCCATAAGCATTTTCTCCTAAATTGCTGAAGGAATGTGTTTTAAAAATGCTAAGAGCAATTAAAGCAGGAGGAATTTTTCTCTTCATTCTGGAACCCCTTATTGGTAATGTCAAAGAGGTTTATTTTTCCTGAATCTAATGATTAACAATAAACCTATAGAAACAGCAAGTCCTACCTAAGGGGTCAACAATTAGTGAGCTGCACATAGGTTTAGACAGATGGAAGCAGTTACAGCTCAACCATGGGGCAGGAGAAACTGAACTCAATGGCTGCACTTCCAAAAAGACTGCGAGATATAAAATACGCCACCTATAAAATATGTAATAAAATATTTACAGAATTCCACAAGATCATTCAAATCTCAATATAAAAAAAAACCAAAAAAGGGCGTAGGAGGGGGAATAAAACCTGCCTCTTGCAAAACTTGCCGGTGATACCATGGAAGAGAACTCCATTTTCCTTTTCATTTCCAGGAGGGAATGTGCTCTGAGTCACAGGGTGCTATAGGGCAAACGTCCTCATGGAACAAAGAGTGTTCCTGACACAAGTGAGAGCAGTTGCCAAGGCAAAAGGCTGCACAAAGGCTCACCTGGTTCCATTGTGTAGAATAATGTTGAAGCAACCTTTATGCATCAACTTGCTATCAAAAAAAAAGGAAGTCTAAAAAAGAAGATTGTCTTAAAGCCTGTGGAAATGTAACCAGTGAGCTAACACTGAGTAATCCTCCTGCCTCTGCCAAACTAAGCATTTCCTATCTGATAGATTAAATTATAAAGATAAATGCTAAACACCAAGTGCAGCAGCCTAAAAATATCAGGCACTGATTTGAACAAAACACTCAATTGTTTGTTCGTACCTTCAAAGGGGTGTTTTTCAAAGTGTTCTAGGAGCAGCAGTCTCTTCCCTAACAATGAAATCCGTAATGATAAATTATCTTCCCTCTTGCACATGTGCAAAGCGAGTTTTAATTCTGTTCATAGGATAAGCAGTGCATGCTGTGAGGGTCATTGCTGAGGGTGTATTTTGGAGTGTAGCATCGATGAGCCATGTTCTGATATGAGCTGGGGTGTACAGGTGGAAAAGCCTACAGGATCAAGATACCTGGTGAAAAAACGGTGTGGTGGCTGTCTTGTAGCTTTCTGAGAAGTTCAGCATCATTCTGAACCAAGAACATTAGTAAGAGTAACAAAGGTGAGTGTGAAGGAGTGGCCAACAGGAATTGCTCCCTTGCAGGTTATGGCATGATCCCACTTGGTTTTAACCGTTTCTATGTGTTCATGTGTTTTCAGAGCGGGATAAGCTATAGGGTGATGACAGCTGGAATATGATCCCAGGGCAGTGCTTTTGCCCACCTCCCTCAAGTCTTGTGATGAGATTTAAACTTAGTTCCCTTCTTCTGGAGAAGAGAAGGTTGTGTGGAGACCTCATAGCAGCCTTCCAGTACCTGAAGGGGTCCTACAAGGAAGCTGGAGAAGGACTCTTCATTCAGGAACTGGAACGACAGTACAAGAGGGAAACCCTGGGACAAGGGACAACCTGAGAGTAAGTTTAGAGTAGATGTTAGGAAGAAAAGCTTGACTCTGAGGGGAGTGAAGCACTGGCACAGGTTGCCCAGACAAGCTGTGGCTGCTCCATCCCTGGAAGTGCTCAAGGCCAGGCTGGATGGTTCCTTGAGCAACCATTACTTGCTCTATTAGAAGGTGTCCCTGCCCACAGCAGAGGGATTGTAACCAGATGATCTTTAAGGTCCCTTCCAGCCCAAATCATTCTATGATCCTAAATTTAACAAGAATTTGAAATGGAATCCTAATGACCAAATGAAACCATAAGCAGAATTTTCTCCTTAATTCTGGGACTTTATCTTGATTTTCAAATGCATTAGTGCTCAAAAATACAAAATGGTGAAATCCAGACTCACAGGGTGTTTGGATACCTACTTCTGCTTTAAATAAACAGGAGTGAACCTAACTCTGAGAATCTTGTTCCAAGTGTGCTCTGTCAAGGAATCCATTGAAAAGCTACAGATTACCTTCAACTCAATAATGCCTTTCTATCAGAAGAAGCAGCAGGATGGAACAATAATTAAAATAATAATCCCATGAGGTGTTTAGTTCTTTTTAGTTCTGTATGATGTTTAGTTCTGTTTCTAAGACACCGTACAGGCTGTGGCAGGGAATTCCCACTGTTTCTCTAGACAGATGGATAACAGCTCCAAACAAACCCAATGGTCTCGTTCTCAGTGTGTCAGAGCCACCACCCCTTGCCCCAAGTGACTGCACTGGGCTGAGCAGCACAGGGCTACAGCCCAGTCAACTTTAAGGTCCAATCCCACAGTCAATGGGAGTGTTGTCTGCTTAAGGACTGCAGAATCTGGCCTGTCTCCAAGTTTTTACAGGTCAAATAACATAAGGGAATATTTTAGTCTGAACCACTTCCTGAATTCCCGATGAAGAATGTAGAGTCAAAATATAATGAATGGTGACTGCATTCTACTCTAAACAATAGCTGCTATTTACCAAACAGTGTGTAGTGTGTAAATTAAATATGAGATTTCCCCCCGGTCTTTTGACTTCTTAGAAACTTTTCCTTCTTAACACTTGGGATTTGGACTGACTACAGAATTTCCTAGAGATGCATATGGATACAGTACTGAAGGATTTCAGAGATGTTAGGCTTCCTTGCAAGGCAGATTTCTGCATGATTTGAATACCACACATACAGAGCATACGCTGACATAACCCATTCTCTTCTACTCAAAATTACTCTTCTTAATTAAAACAAACACTCCATCACACTTCGTTGCATTTTTGTGAACACCCTCACAGTTGTTGCTTCCTCAGTGGCTTTTTTCCTCAGTGAGAAAACAACTGGCATGGAGGGACAGCACTTTGATTTGCATGCAAGTCCGTTACATCTCCATGGCATCGAAGTCATATTTGCCAGCTTTGGTTGCAACACTGTAAACTGTGATATCCATTTTATGGAGGTACTGAGGGAGTGCCCTAAGTACCTTACAGAAAGATTTCTGTGACCTCCTTCACTTCAAGATGGTCTCAAGACTGGAGATGCTCTAATGGACTCTAAGATTTCGGTTAAACCTTGTCTGATTAGTTTTCTTCAGGGATTTTTAACTGTTGTAGTCTTGCAGGTTGTATGGAAATGGACAATATATTTTTAGATTTAACAGAGCTGTGTGCGTCACTACACACTGGTATAAATTTAAGAATTAGTGGAAATGACTACACAAACCTTTTACAGAGTGAACAGGCAGAGCTTCAGGCCAGCTTTGCACAACTCATGAAAAAAAATCTAATTACTTATTTACTGAATGTGTGTTTCAAAATATTTCACAAAAGCATGTAAGTGCCAGGCTAGCAGTTGCTTCATTTTGTGAACTGAATAACGATTGCATTAACGGGGGACTCGAGCACTTGAAGGTGAGCGTGTGTTTAAGTACCTTGCCAAATCAGAAACAGTCATTAATTTTAGCTGCCAAACAATTTTTGTGGTTTTGGACTGCAAATTGGAATACCCTGAGAGATCAGATATCAGTATCCCATGGGAACAAATGAATACATAGGAATATCAATGTCTTCTTGGACTTAAAACAGGGGAAAAAAATGAGCTGTAGATCCAACATCTTAGGTCACTGTAAAGGGCTTTGGAATAAAAAACATGCAGGAGACGTGCTTTTCCTGTAATGGTGTAAAGCTGACACCATCCATAACCTTTCTGCAACAAATCCAATTCAATTACTATGAACTAATATGGGATTCTAATATGGAGTTCATCCCTGGAAGTGTTCAAGGCCAGGCTGGATGGGGCATTGAGCAACCTGGTCTAGTGGGAGGTGTCCCTGCCCATGGCAGCAGGGTTGGAACCAGATGAGCTTTAAGGGCCCTTCTGGCCCAAACCATTCCATGAGCCTAGGGTGAATCAGTTAATATTAATTTTCCTCTTGATGTGTTTTCTTGGTAGAGATTAATTCATTTTACAAAGCCTTCAGGATTCACCATCGTCAGGAGGTGCAATTTTTTGCTAGAGAAGGCTGGAGCCTTCTGTTCAATTTTTTGCCATTCATGGCAGTCCCGTGGATTATAGTCCCTGTAGTCATTATTCACATGATCAATCCCAATGGCTTCAGTGACTTTACTTATAGTAAGAAATACCCTGCTCCCTCTGGAAGTGTCCTGTGCCTGTATGGATATGGATCTTCAAGTGCTCTTTCAGAGGCACCATGTGAGTGATGCAGCGGAACTTCCTGTGGCTGGCACAGGCACGTGTCCCTGAAAAGCCCTTCTTTGGAGTTTAACACCAATATTTGTATACAGAGTGTGCAATTTCATGTATAAACCTAGTTTATAAATATATGCTGCTACTTCTGGACTGCAGTACAAGTTTCTTCAGTGTAGCTTGGCTTTGAACTGTGATTTGATTTTTTTAAACTGGTTTCCAGCTGCAGTGTACAGCTTTAAAAGACCACTGCGTTGTTGCTGAGCTGCTCAGGAAATATATTAATATCTTCATTAGAAGGTAAAATGGCAAAGTAAAGGACAATTTTAATTGGAAAGTCAAAACGCATGACTGTTTCATCAGTTTATAGCAAGTAAATGCATTTTCAGGTGAGAAGTGCCAAAACCTGTAAAAGTTAGGAGGAAAAACACTTGAAGCAAAAAGAGAAACATAACAATAGCAAACACTTTTAAACAAAAGATTAATGACTTCTTTGGGAGACAATCAGAGTCCTTCTGCAATGCACAGCAAAAGAAAGAATAAAAATATCAGTTTGAAACCCCAATTTTCTGACACAGGAAAGTTTAGACTTTCTAAGCAGCTCAGTAACAATTGCAAATGCTGATAATCCCCAGACACTCCAAAGGCAGTTTGGGCTGGATGTCAAGCAGAGTAATTAAAGAGCAGTTATATGGGCATCCCAACTTTATGGAGCTGCCAAAATGCATTGGCAGGGAGACAAATCCCTCTCCCACCCTTTCAGAGATCTTTCATCTCTTTTTCCTCAATGATGGAGAGGTAGGACCTGAACATCTTCCTCAATCTTCTGTTTCAGACCTTTTCAACTAGGTCAGGCTTTTATTGAGACTTACCATGATAGGAGAGGTGTGGTTTACCCATAAAATGGTGTCCAGGAAGGTCCTGTGCTTCTTTCTGACAACTCTGCCTAAAATAACACTCAGAATAAGAATGATGATGAATTCCAATGAAAATCTAGCATTTCAGTGGCAAATCCAGTGTTTCTTAGACTTCAAATGGCATTCTCAAGCTTGTTTCTCAGTACTTTGGGTGAAATGAGTTTGTAAGTAGATCTCATGTTGAATATTTTAAGAGTTAGATGGCAGCTTTCCCCTCAGGCCGTGTGTGTGAGTGCTCAGCGAACACAACACCAAGACAGGGGTGCAGGATGCTTGTTGTAAGGGCACACATGGACCAAACTACTGCTTCCCTGATGATCCACATCAGCCACAGGGATGTGAAAACAGAGCTCTTTAAAAGTTTCCCTGTAGGTCTGGGTATAGGCATCCAGAGATCTGGCAGGGAACTTTGAGGGACCATATTGATGCACATCCATTGGGCAGGCAGAGATCTCTGATATTTGTCTGACATAATAGACATGGTAGGGGATTTGTCTGACATAGCTGAGTTATAAGGAACATATGAATGTAAACAGGAACATTATTCTTCTTTCGTATGATTCTTTTAATATATAGCCAGCTAAATATGTAATAAAATACCCAGCTTTGAAAGTCGTTTGTTTTCCTTTCCTCCTCATATTAGGCTTCATCTGCTTGTGCAGCTAATTCTTTGGGAAGGATTCTCCCCCAAGTTAAATTTTATAGGTCATTTGGTGCAGACTTGCTACATCAGAGACGTATAACAACATGAAAAAACTTGGTGTTTTAAACTGTTTTCTTATTTAGATATGTTTTTTGCTTTGTTCTCATGCAGCAGATTACAAACAGAGGTTTTATTCCCTTATATTCCAAACAGTGGCAGATCTATATTGGCATGGTCTCCATGCCAATTTTCTGTCTGCTGAGATCAGCTAACTTTTCTAAAGTGCCCATCAAACAACTTATCCAAAGAACAGAATATTCAATATGTGCAACTTTGCTTAAGATCTTTGATGCCTAATCAGCACAAGTAGCTCTAAAGCATTTCTATGATATTGCCTTCTAAGCTCCTAGCTCGTTGCAGCAATGGTTTCAATTAATCTGCAGTTATCCATTAACATGTCATGTGTCTCTGATTAAATGTAGGCTTGGTTTTCTTTCCTGAGGACTGTAGTTCATTGTCCCATCAGTACACTTGGTGTCGTGTGGGTTATGGTGTGGGAGCAGGAGTTGAAATAGGCTTGATTGCCAGAATCTGCTCTTGAATTCAGCACAGTTAGATCAGGATTTTGTTTGAGTTGTCCTCATCTTCTCATGGGCACCCGTAATCAATGCTGGTGCCAGCTGTTGGCGTAACTCGGGGTGGGAGGGACTGTAACCTGTGTCCTGCTGTCCCTCTGGTCTCTGCTCCACAGCACTGGTGCAAGCTAAAGCACTCAGATGCTGGTGCTGCTCCAATGGCTTTCCACACCCCCACCACTGGAGCAAAAAAGGAAGACCAGACTTCCCTCAGTCACTGGGGAGGAAAAAACCTCCTACCAGCTCAGCCCACTGCACCACGTGAGTAATGGGAGTGTATATTTCTATGTGCCTTCAGGTGCTGGGATTTTGGAGTGTTTTGCAGCAAAGAAATGTCTTTAATTCAGATTTCCTATTTGAGCCGTCTTCAAATACTTGTAAACAACTCTTGGAATGAAAAAGCAAAGTTTTTCATATCTCTACTGAACCTACAGGTGACATGTTTAGAGGCCTCATGGCTTATTGGTAGAACATTTCAAGTGTATTGCTCTGGCTTTAGGTTTCCTGAGGATTTCCATTAATGGTTTTCAGGCACTTTTTCTTGGGGATGCATTACAGAGATTCATGTTTTTCCACAGAAGCACAGAGATATTTAATTATTAGGGTAATAATAGCACTGTATTTCCTCCTTCCACAGAACATCATTCAATAAAGGAAATGGCTCTCTTGGTCTGCTGGCATCAACACTTGTTCTTTCCTCTCTCTTTTACTCCAGAACATCACTGTTCTTACAAAAGGCTGTTATTCTGCTGAAGCCTAACTTAAACCCTGTTACTGACCAGTGATATCTCTTTGGACAGAGGGGTTTCCAGAGAGCTGGACATTGCTATTTGAAAATTTGTATTAATTGTCAGTTCCATTACACATTAATAGATTTAGGAAGAAGGAATTATCTTGATTCAAATGATACCTGCATATTGTCCTGTAACCTTTATGCTCTAGGCTGCTGTGATTGCTACTTTGTACTGCTCTGCCTCTAGATCCTCACGGGAATACATCAATCAATCTTGTCTCACAGTTAGCTGGATCACCCCCAAAATATCACTGCCACCAAACTCCCCTTCGTGCCTTCCTGTAATCCATACAACTCAGCTCTCCTTCTTCCGTGTTGTCAAGATCTTTGAGCTTCATACTTGGCATGCTGCTCTGTAGAATTGGAAATAATCTCAGTTAATATTTCAACCTTTACAAATTAGAAAGACATTATGGTGTGGGCAGCTTTTCTAGCAAGTGCACAAAGGCATTTGTGGCAGTGGCCTGTATGGAGTGTGACAGAGCAGTAATGCACCTATATGGGTGTCTGCTTTAGAAATAATAAAGGTGCAGAGACTGAAATGCCACTGGACATTCACAAGAGGGATGTTCAATCAATCATTAAATCACATCCTGCTCCTCAGACCAGGAATAATTCTTGTCTCACACAAGTGGAAATTGAAGAAGATTAAATGAGCTTCCCAAAGCCATTCTGGGCACAGGTATTACACTGAATGTTCTGCTTTAAGGGTACAAAGTTCTGCCAAAGGACTAGACATTTGGAAGTTTGCCCTGAATTATTCCACTTTCCTGTTATCCGCTTTGTTGTAGTCAGTGTCAGGCTTTAGATACATTGATTCTCTCTCATACAAATGGCGGCCAACACAGAGACAGCTCAGGTCCTTTGTTTAAATAGTCTATCTAAAATAAAATTCAGATTTAATTCTATCATAAATGACATCCACTCTTAGAACAGTAGCAGGACTGAGAAACAGAGAACTGTGATTTGAGTTGCTGTCTGCTTTCCAGGATCTTGCTTCAGAAAAGAGGCAACAAATGGATCTCAATAAATGGAGTTTAGACATAAATTTCTGAACACAGTCTTCAGGGTAGCCATATGTGTCTTATGTGTCTTCACATGAGAAATGTTGTCATAGAAAGTCCAAATGGATAGTCCATACACATAAAGTCCATTTGGAAAGGCATGTCTGGGAACATCACCTTGATGTACTCTGCTGCACAGCAGCTGATTTTTGTTTGAAAAAGACCTTTTATACTGACTGGGGGTCTTTAGTTGCCTGGAAGTGTAAAACTGCTTCTTGGCTAGGTGTTTTGATGTGTGGTAAAAATGAAGAATAATGCTTTATAATCTCCCTGGAATTTGAAATCTGGTTAACTGGAAGCCCTTAGTATTTTCAGGTCCTTGGACGGCAGCCACTGCAGTTACATAAATGCAAAATATTATTGGAATAGGTAGTAGGTGTCCTTCCTTCCTTCGGAATTGCCCCACTTAAAACCTCAGTTCCTGTCCTGTCCCAAAAGTTCTTTTTAATCTTGTTTTTTTAAGCTATGACTCAGTTCCCCTGCCTTCTCCTCTTCTAGGTTGAATCCAAGGTTGTCCAATTCTTTTCCGTACATGGTCTGGAGCAGTGGATATGATGTATTCTTGTTTACAGTATGCTAAAGCAGAATATTTCTGAGATGTTTACAGGTACTTCCTGCCCCAGAGGAAGAATATAGGATTTTCATCCTCTTCAGCAGCAGCGCCTCGGCCTTACTGGAGCCAAGGAACTCAAGCTGTGTGATCTCTCCCTTCCTGTTTCTTTTACTTGACGCAACGTGGTCGAGTTGTTTGATGTCTACAACGAAGGATACAGAAACTCCAGCTTGCTAAATTCACCACTTATTTCCTTTATTATGTTCCCTGCTAGGAAGTTGTGAGGATTAACCTTTGTCTTTGCAAGTTAAATGAGGTCCAAGATACATTTGAAATACTTAGCAGCTTTTCTCTTTCATATCAGGAAAGCTGGACTCTTAAGGCTGCCTGTCTTCACTTTATGCAAGTTTGAGGGATAGCTAAACATTTTCAAACACTTTTGCCTATCTTCCTTCAGGGGACTTTTCCTTGAACTCCTACTGGAGAGTGCTAGGTGGAACTGGCAGCTTAAATACTTAAATACTCTGTTTGGAATTTCACCTCATATTTTTTTTCTGCTTAACTTTGCAGAAGAAGATTTCTGTGTCCATTATTTGTAGGAAGTTTCTTGAGCCCTTCTCAGACTCTCAATTATTCTGTCTACTGTTATTGTGTAGTGCTCTGGGTCACTATTTCTCACTGTAGAGTTCCCCATATTGGCAAATATGGCATTTGACTGATCCTGCCCCACCCATCAAATCCTGCATCTCAGCCAAACAGCCCAAGGATGCAGATAGCAGGATTTGGCCTTCTAAATACTGAGACTCTGTGTCAAATTGTTCCACGCTAATGGCAAATATTTTCATTATCGCTGCTGTAATCATTTGCCATCTGTGGCCATCGTCATCCTTGTGGCAGCCCAGCACCATTCCTGCCTTAAAAGGAAAGTTCAAACTTCAGGTTTGAGCAAGAGGATGGGTGTATGGAGTTGAAGAATCAGTGTATGAGCTGGCTTATGCATTTTTAATCCCATCCTGCAACAGTGAAGGGATCAGTCCATGACCTCCAAACCCATTTTATTCCTGGTGTTTGACATTCTTGTACATGTAACAAGAAGACCAACATAAAGCTCCAGATTTACCTCCATGTTCCTCCTCTTGGAGCTGCAGTGCTGCTGCCTTCAGGGTGAACATCTCTCAGGGAAGTATCCTGAGCAGTATCCTATTAAACCTGGGCAGTACCAAATGGATCACTACTTCAGCAAAATCTCAGCTCGTGTTTTTGTATCCGTATCTACATCAGCTTTAGGAATGGGATACTCAGACTAGCACTGCCACAAAAAGTATTGCACATTTGTGAATTGTGGCTGTGTGGTATAGAAACAGTGCATATAATGCAAGTCTGTGGAAGAAGGGTTGGTTTGTTGCACCCCTGCAACGTGGCACTTGCATGACACATCAATTGCTTTCATTGCAGGAATAATATATTAAGCTGACTTATTTTTTTATTTGAGTAACTGCCTCAGCTGTGCCTTACGTTGTGGTTAATTTGGGTCAAGCCTTTGATAGTGTTTCAATTATAGTTAAGGAGTCCAAATAGGGTCCTGAAACATTGTGCTGCCTGTTTTCTGATTGTTTTTTCTTACCTCTGGTGTAAAATAGATTGCTGTGACATTTCCAGAAAGTCTTTCTAAAGCCAGACAGAAAAATAATAGAGAATATTTGATTCTGTTTTTTTGGACAGAGATCTAAATGTGTGAGCTTGAATACTTATATGGGTGTGATTTTGGTTCAGATTCTTTTGGCACTAATACTGAAATATTTGGATTGTTCTACTTAGAACATTCTAAATGATGCATCCGTTTCTTCAAGTCTGAGTGCCTAATGTCTTTTCTTGTTTTCATAGATCTGACCTTTTATCCAAGCTAGTTCGTGTTCCCTCTTGATACTGAAGGAGACGTTTTGAGCACGTTTGAAGGCTACTAGGAAGAAGTTGACAGTGATTACATCTGATGGAAAGAAAATAGCAAGGCCTTTAGCTTGCTGCCTGTAATCGTGTATTCATTTGCCATACTATACTGCTCTGGAGTCCATATTGTATGTTTTTTAACCCACTTCCAGATTTTATTTCCATCAACTTCCTTAATGGCTTGCATGGTGTTTGTATACGGGTATCAGGATGATGGATAACTTGGAGCTAATCTGGGAGCTATTTTTTTGACTGAGCCTTAAATCAGGCCTGTTAGTGCAGCCCAACTTCCCTGTGTGATGGTAACAGAACATCCTCGGCAGGCACAGGTTTAGGTCCTAAGATTTTGCTGCTGTTGGAGCAAGGTCTCTTAGCAAAATCTTTTCAATGCTTCAGTTGGTAGAATTCAGCTGAATTTTGCAACAGCACGTAAGTGAATCCTGACGTTCTGTTGGACTTACCTCTGGCGCATTTTCCATTTTGGAAACTTAGAGGAAAAAACACCATTGACAGAGCATAAGCCTTGGCATGGGATATGCAGAGTAAAAGGTGAAGGATCCAAAGGAAATCCCAGTTGTGAGGGCTTTCCAATACGAAAGGAAAAGGAAGATCCATTTCAGAGTCTAAAGCAAACGATAGGATCCTTTTTGGGTGTTTAAGAGGAGTGTAGGTGGGATGGCTCACACAGCAGCAGGGGGTCTTGTACAAATACACAGAGCTTTAAACGCTCCCAAATCTGCTGGGCCTATGCTGAGGGCCTGTGTGCAAGAATATTTGGTGTTTGTGATGAAAACAGAGTGTCATCATAACTTAGGTGAAGAGCCATAGCCGTGATGAGACAGAATTGACTGTTAGCAAACAATGTTGGCTTTTAAGACTTTTTTCCTCATCGCCACTGGGACATGGTTTTGCTCGGTGACACTCAACACCACACCACAGAGAGATGGTCCATGGGTAGAAGACAATGTCTAATGAAGGAGAGGCAGATGGAGGCAGTGGAAACAGCCTCTGTGCAGAGGGGCCTTGGGACGTAATGAGACAGGACAGGTTTGGGTAATAGGCAACTTAAATATGTTCTGAATTAACCAAATGCCTGCAATAGTGTTTGCTTGATACAATATCAACAAAAAGTATAATCTCCCTTATCTGGTAGATTTTTTTCTCTGTGTTTTCACATCCTTTGTGGCTAGCAAGCACTTCAGGATGGCTTCTGTGGCAAGATTTCATTACTGCAGCAATGGCCAAAAAAATCAGCTTTCCATCACTTAATTGCAAAATACATCACAAAAATCTTTAATTCTTTAATTAAGACTGAAGACTTTTTATGCTGTTGTTCCCATTAGTTTCCTACAAAGGGGGTGAGGTCTTGGCAATATAATTCTCCATCTGTTTCTTACATGTGAATGCAGTGGTTTCAAAATCCATGACGTGCGGGACCTGCTTTACATTCTGCTCACAAATGCCTGAGTAATGCTATAAAAATGATGTGGAAAAAAATAAGCTCCTTTTCATGCTGATGCACTGTAAGTCAAACATTTGGAGAGATTCTGAGGTCAGAAAGGACCATTATGGTTATGGTGCCAGACCTACAGGCCATAGCATTTCACCTAGTGATTTCCATATGGAGCCTAAGAACTAGGAAATACTTATTTAAAGGAAAATCCACTCTAGTCTTGAAATGTACCAATGCAGTTCTCTAAAAGGGATTTCTTGAGTGTGTTTTTATAAAAAAGTGCAAACTGGGGGCTTTTAATGTGAATCTAATAATATCAAATTTAATAAATCTTTGCTAGTGTATTTTATGCTAGATAATAATATGGTGACATAAAAAACAGGACAGAAAAGAAAGCTTTAAAATCAGAAAACTCCAAACTTCAAAATATTGATATAAATCCATATCACAACCACTTGAAATAAGAATAAAGGGTGACTGGGAGCGATCAGCACCTCCTTTATCAAAGTAGAAATGGCTCTGAGGTAATGAGACAGCTGACATATGATTAAAAATTGAAAGAGATTCAACCTGTCCTTAAGTAACCTAACCAGGATTCAGATTTGTGTATATTTTCAGAAATGCTATTTCCTGTCCAGTGGCAATACTCTTAAGTGTGATCAGTGATTATCAAGCAGGATTTATCAAGACATTCAGATTCTATGGCTCATAGATGTGTAGATGAGTTCACAATCCCTTAAAATTCACCAACAGCTTTGTCCTGAAGTGAGGCTCTTATCACAAACAGGTAGCTGTATTTGCAGACTAAGTCTTAAATTTTATACTGCCTTGAGGGATTTCTGTGATTCTCTGTCTTGATAGTTGATATTGAACGATGACAGACAGAAATGCAGTTACGGTGTGTCATGGATTTCCAGATTTTATTTTCATACATGTTTGAGTCCTTCTTGAATAATAGGTCTATCATTTACAACTTATTTAATGAATAAAGAGTGAATTGGGAATTAGTGTGAGGAGAAGCTCAGAGCAAGGAGTACATGCTAATCCAAAATGCTAATGATGCTAGAGCTCCATGTTTCCTATGAAATTCAGCTGAAGAGATGACAAAATACAAATGGCTTCCTAATATCACCCCCCAAAACCACCCAACTTTTCTCCCTTGCAGGATGTGCACAATTCTGAAGAAACTTGGGCAATGCTAGACTTTGTACAATCTCTCCTGATCCATAAAAGTTGCAATAAGGCTTTTGGATGGAGGAGCACTCAACTTCTGTTCTGATTTCTATGCGGTAGATGTTGCTGTCTCCACTAACGTGACTCTCAAGTTACTCTTCAAGCACTTTATCTAGAAGTTTTAAGGCCAAATATATCCAACTTCTAACCTTCTGCAGAGTCAACATAGCAGGGCAGTTTGGCATTCCCGGAAAAACTCTGAGCCCACATGGGATAACTTCCTGCTGGACTTTGACAGAGCAATCTAATTGCAGGTTATGGCTTTGGACTCTGGTCCGTTTTTTCACATCCTACCCATCTTGGATGAAAGCAGGGACTGGTCTTTCCTCTGGATATTTCTGAGTAACAGGACTTCTGAGAGAGATACCAGAAGACTCCAGTGTGCCAGTGATTATACACTGACATGAAATAACTGGGAGAGGCTTTTTGGACTGTTTTAACTCAGCCACACAAGACTGGTTACTGCGGAGGGTGACACTGAAGGAGTCTTGCAGGAGCTTTCCATCTTTGCTTCTGCTAAACAAATTGTCCCTCTTCTGCCCTGGAGGACATGGCCCTTTCTTTGGGGACAGCTAAGAATCTTATTAAGCTCATCACTGTAATCATTTCTGGTGGAGCCCACAGGCTAAATATAAGTTGCCTAAATATATGTTGTGTAATTACACATTGTGTGAAGAAAGACAGAAAGGAATAAGACTTGCTTTCTCCCTTCCCCATTTTAAATGTTTAAACATGAAATGTTGTGATGCCTGTTTGGATTTCCTAGGAAGCTGCTGGGCATTTTTTTTCCCCTGTTTGCTTAGAGAGCTCCTTTATGTCCCAGGGCAGGTTTAGGAGTCTAGATGTTTTCTTATTAATAAAGAGGCTTCCCCCTCTTAGGCTTCCTGGGAATTGCAAGACATTTTCTCATGAATTTTTGTGTCATGACATTTGAAAACATAAAAAAAATATATATATTTGTATAAAACCAGCCATGTGTTCCTTGGCTTCACCCACCATGGCTGGTTGCCATATTTGTTTGTTGGCCTGAAGAGCTGCTTGAAGGACATGACAAGATCACAGAAATCCCCTTTCTGTCATGCTTCCTCTGGGAAGAAGTTCTTTCGAAGATAAACCTCTCAGAATAATTCAAAATAGAGGAATTCTTTCAGAGATCCACCCTTTTAAATGGAACTCATTGTCTTTTCTTGGGAAGGAAAAGTGACAGTCCCCTAATATCTCCATCTTCATTGCAAATACGTGTGATAGAAGTCTTTTTTATAGCTGGACTAACCCTGTTACTTTTTTATACTCTTCTTCCCCTAATTGCCAGGAAACTTTTTACAGCTCTGTAAGAGTCAAGCACTAGGGTTTTCCCAAACAGCATTGTGCCAAGATATTTAGACCCTAATTCCCCCCCCCATTACGCAACTGTTAATTGGGAAAGATCAGCAGCAGACAGCTCGCTATGGGACGTTCAATCCCCACTTCTTGTAGCAGCACGTATAATCTTTGGGAGATGGTTCATGGACTCTCTGCTCACAATACTTGGCAGTTCCCAAGCAGTTGCTGGGCTGGGAAGAAGTATTGCTGATTGTCAACCTCAAGGGTTTAAGAAAATATGCCTGAAACGTCTATTTGTGGAAAGAAAAACTCTCGGCATTCTTACAGCACCAAGTCCTGGGAACGAGCACGGATTTCAGAGATCTATACCAGCATGACCCTGTGCATCACAGGATGTTTCTGCAGTTTGTGTTAGGCAGAAATGTTGAACCTGTGACTTTTGTGTACTACAGTTACCAAAAGTTCCTTGTCCAGGTGACTGTGTATGGTTGAAAGAATCAAGAGTATAATCTGAAAGAAACAGACAGCTGAGAGGGGATCTCATCAATGTCCGTCAGTATCTGAAGGGAGGTGTCAGAGGATGGATCCAGGCTCTGCTCCATGGTGCCAAGCAATAGGACAAGAGGCAACGGGCAGAAGCTGAGGCACAGGAAGTTCCACCTGGACATGAAGAAGAACTGCTTTACTGTGCAGAGACCGAACATGGGAACAGATCACCCAGAGAGGGTGTGGAGTCTCCCTCACTGGAGGTATTCCTGAACCAGCTGGACACAATCCTGAGCCATGTGCTCTGGCATGATCCGGCTTAAGCAGGGAGGTGGGACCAGATGACCCACCGTGTGATTCCTTCCAAACTGACCCATTCTGTGAAAGAAAAGTCCTCATTGGTAAGCTGCAGGAATAGCAGGTTATACTGGTACTGCAGATGTAGAGGAATAGGAAACAGAATGAGTCTGACAAAGCAGATTTTTCTAGTGAATGAGGTTTGAAAGGTCACTGTTTTATCTAGACTAATGTAAAAAAGAAGCTTAGTTATTCTGCAACCAAGTGAACCTACAGTGTCCTCCAAGATCAGATCCTGGCTCTAAGTGTCCATCTATGACTTAGAGTAACCTCCAGCTTTATAGATGGCCTGGACCAGTAGATTACTGGAATAATAGAGAACGTGAAAAATTATACATCTTCCAGAAAATGTGCATGTGTTTTGGGATAAATTCTCTCCTAGTTTTGCTTCACCTCTTCAGGTTTACATGTCCAACAACATCCATTCCCACAACTGCTCCTGTGACTGTCTGACACTTTCAGAGCCTTTGCAGTATTACTACATTAGCTGGCACAGAGTATTGTGAATCCTACACTCACCAACTCCTCCACAGCCCTGTAATGCCCCTGTTCTCACTGGAAGGATCAACTACATGATTCCATCCATGGGAGGGTGGAAACAGGCTCCTTAATGTGAATGCAATTGTAAATATGCTTATTTTACTTTCCCTTTATTTCCCAGTGATGTAAAATGTAAATGGGAATCAGGTCTGTGGTAACCACCTGAAAGATAGAAAAAAAGTTACTTTTCTAAATTGCGGTCTTACTTTTCTGTCGTTCTGCAAAAGGAAGTCTTTGAGAGCTGGTTAACTTCTATTTAATTATTTGCCTCTAAGGTTCAAATAACTAAGTGGAATCGAATAAAAAAAAAAGGAGGAAAATTAATAATAATTAAACAATCTTTCCATGTCTTTCTAACTGAAAAGAAAAAAAAGCCCCAAGGAGTGGTGTCCTGAGGGATCCGGCTTCAAAACCAGTTTCTGATGTGACACAACCTTTCCTAAGCACGTTTAGCTCTGCTGCTGCTAATAGCATCAAAATTGTTAAAATGGATTTAAGGGCATAAACTGCTGTTGCTACAGAAATAGCTGTAAGCAAGTAATTAAAATGCACAACTTTCTTAGGGGAATGGAAAGCATTGCAAGATACACATGTAAGTCATTCTTCCTAAGCGCAATAGTCCGTGTTTAAAACAGATTTTGGACTTAAAATTCATCAATCTTCTGTAATAAAATGAGAGTGGGCCTTGGTATTGAGAGCCGAAGCTATTCCTTAGGCTTCACTGACAGAAACCAAATGAAAACCAGGCAAAAACTCCTCGCTAAAAGTGAGTCCATCTGGGGCTGGGAGGTAACAAGAATAGTCTACATTGTGGGGAAAAGCTGAAGGCCAGCCAGGACATCAACAGGTAGATCATGTTTCCACAGCAAATTTTTGAGTCATCAAAACCCTTTCCTCTCCTAGGGAGAAGATTGGACAGCAGTATCACCACTTGCTGTTCTTTGGAATTATGACCATGAGCTCTGGGGACTGGCATGTATCTGATACGCAGGAGGGAAGTCTGTGCATATCAGCATCAACCTGCTTCCACCTCATTATTCCCTCAGAATGGTTGTTTCCATCCAAGCAATTATTTGAGATCTTTTGACTGAAATGTGGGCACACAAGTCTTTCCTCCCAAGCTTACATTACATTTCCAGGACACTCTTTATAACCATGGTCTGGAATTTGTTATCAGTAAGTGCAGGATAAAATTGCACAAAATTAATTTTTTTTAACATTGACCTTGATCTTTTTTCTCTCTGTTACCCTTGATTGCCTGTTGGTTGACTTCCATCATTCTTGTTGAAATGACAGAAGAAGAGGGAACAGCTATTAACATCAATACGTGAAGTAAGGGTCAGGCTGCAGAGGATGCAGAGGTGGGAGAGAGGCAATAGTGTCGGAAAGCAGCAAAAAAGACATTATTTTGGTACAGTACATAATCAATTTGTGGCTCTCATTTCCCTCATACTTATGAGGCCTGAAATTCAGTAGGATTCCATTTCTAAGGCTAATGAGATTATTCACAACTGAAAGATCAGGGATGAAAGAAAACCATGTTTATAAAGTCAGGGTAGAAGCCAAATGGTTTTTGGGGTAGTATAGAGGAATGTGGCTCCTTCTCAAAATTTTTAAAGTGTTTGCCTCCTCTGGAATATCTTGCACCTTCCTCTGAAGGGCTTGTGTTGGTCATGGTTTGATCATGTCAGACACATCACTGGTCCAATCTGGGTTCCTGTAATTGCCTATTTATTTAGGGCTTGGTTTCAGTTGCAGTGATTTGGAACAGAGCAGTTATTTTGGTTTCAGAATTAAAGATTCTGAATAAATTAATTTGATCTGTCTGCTTGACTTAATCTGTTGGACTGCCCATAACTAGGCAGTCTGGAAAGCAGAGAAATGGCAATACCCACAGTGTTCCCTACCCTTCTGGAGAGGCAGCCCCTTTTCCATTGGTAACTTCACACCAAAGAGGCCAATTTATCGAGGAAAGGAGAGGATTCTGGTTCTCCCTCGCACACAGAGTTCATTTTACTACATGCACAGCCTACATCCTTCCAGGAAACAATTGTGGAACCTGGAACTGTCCTAAGCAAACCAGGAGACCTGGTCATATTGAACTCTAATACTGAATTTTTCCACTGTAACTCAATTCCACTCTGGCTTGCCAAGAGTTTCAATCGTTGGTTTCTTGTTTTCATGCATTTATTCTGCAGTGCTCTTGACCGTAGTAAAGAGTAATTTAAGAATATATGAATATGAAAGAGCAGAGGATTATAAACCAGGGTAATATTTGTTAAAAGATTGCATAATATGTCAAGGGGTTTGAAAGCATTTTACAGCCATTAGTGAACTCTGCCTGACAATGAATTGATAGGGTGGGAAATCATTATTTTAAAGATCTGTTACAGTGGTTAGCTGCTAGGTGAAAACAAACACCCCTTTACTTCTTGGAAAAGGCAGATGAATAAACTATTACACGCACAGCGTATTTTAAAATCTCTCCGCCTGGTAGCCAGTGAGAGGTCAAAATCAGGTTTCCTATCTGCTAGTGCTTGGTCAAAGAAGTGTACAGGGTGTTAATTTAGCTCAAAGATGTCTGGGTAAATCTATAGGAAGGAAGTTTGCAGACAGGAAGGAGGGGTGTGGATGGGAAAGGCTTGCCCTGTGCTGGGCTGCATTGAATGCAGTCTCGAATCACAGCACATGGATAAGAAAGAATTTAGAAATTAATGTGCAATCTTAAGAATTAAAATCTCTATCAAGCGACCTTAGAGTCTGGCAGCTGTTCTGGAGCTGATAAGGAGGGGACCGGCTCAAATGTTCCCATGGAAGGCTCTCGTCCCTGGCTGGCATTACACGAGCTACAGAGCATGAATCAGAATCTAATTCTGTCAGCCAGTGATAGGGCCTGCGAGGCACTGGCCTGTGCCTCAGCTGAACAATATGCTCCCTTGAGTTATGGGAATCGTAGAGTCCCTTTTGCTTTTTTCTTTTTTTTTTTTCTTTTTTTCCCCCCTTCAGCCTGTTTTTCCCACACTGCCTGCTGTCCTTTTCATTCCAGAGCATGCAGTGCATAAATACATGTGTGCATTAGCTCATGTGTATAGTATATCAAAGTGCATTTGGGAATGACTTAGCACAACACTGTTATCGTACCAAGTGGAAGCAGCCCAATGCCACAGGACATATTGACTGTGTTTTTGACAGCCGGGCTCCAAGGATAACAGAATCATGTGTCTTGGTTTATGGGTGGGCAAATCTTAAAAAGCTCAGTTTGCACAGACAGTGAGTTCGAAGTGAATCTCCTCCCTCCTCCCCCTTTTCCTTATTTTTCCAATTGACCCAGGTTCGGTGTCATCGGGCCAGCCAGGCTTTTATCACTTGTGACAAAGTAAACATCAGTGTGGTGACAGTGAGTAAAAATGCTGTGGGAGAAATAATTATTTACTTTAACCTCACAGAAACTAAACTGTATGAAACTGAAAATGTTCAATTTACTCTGCCTGAAGCCAAATGCCAGAGACACATTAAAACATCTGTTTGCGTTTATAACCTGATTGACTTTGCCAATGATAAAATGGATTTTAATATGATAATTTGAGTGCCCAGAGAAGTGGTATTAAATAGTTTGCTATTTTTGCCCTGGGTCACTAATAATTTGAGTCCTAATCCAAAGCTCCCTGAAGTCAAAGGGTATTTTCTTGCTCTTAGGCTTTGGGTGAGGTACATTTCTTCCTGGGGGCCATATAAATGTGCTTGAATACATTGTTGGCAGCACAGCAGTTCTGCTGGGTAAGGATTCGTGCTGAACAGAATTTCTGGTGAGGTTTCAACACTTCTGACTTCTTCTGTTTTAAAAGAATCAAAACACACAAAGAAGAAGCCATGGCGTGTTATCTTACTTTACATAAAAACACTGAATTGGGAGAAGGTAACTGAAACATCATTTTAGTTTTCTTCAAAGTTGGATGAAGGTCAGTAATCAACACATAATCAATTATCTAATCCTCTTTCCGTAAGAAACCAGGCTGAAAATCCCATCAAAAAGGCCTTTCTCCAAATATGCTTGCTTCAACCTGTTCTCATCTGGATCAAAGAAGATGAATCAATTGTACCACATCTTGGGCCTAGTTCTGAAGGGATTTTGGATTAGCAGTGAATCATCACAATATAATGGAAATAGAGGCTTAATGTTAGGTTCTTCAGACAGGCTTTTGGTTAGCAGTGTCTTGTACAGTGCTGTTCTGTAAGGGTAACCTCATCCCCAATGTTATGCCAAAGAAACCCCCACCCCTCCTCGCCAGTTGTCCCCGCCAGAACCGTCTGTAAATTGAGTTTCCCAAATGCTGATAGGGATGGTTGAGTGCGAGAATGTGTGATGCTGCAAACTCCGTGAAGGCCTTGAAGAGCAGAGTGCCACAGGTATTTTGTTGGTTTTCCTTGGCAGCAGTGTGTCTGCCTAGAATGTGGGATTAACAAGAGCCACCAGCTCAGAGCAATGGGCTGTATCTGTCATTCAAAGGTGATGTTATTCAAAGATTCATGGGTTTGAATGGCACAGGGGAGATTTGGGACTATTCTCATCTCAAGCGTGAGCACAATGCAGAGATCTAATTTCTGATGATTTAGGATGGGGCTGTAACTTCAGCTTGAGCTAAAATGTCAGCTTCAGGAATGCATCAAACTTTCTGGTCAAGAAGTGACTGGAGAATCTCTAGGCAGGTTATTACTCTCTAGTAAAACATTGTGTGTTACTTTTGCCTCTCTTTCATCAGACCAGGTTAAGTTTTACAGTAGATGCTGTTAGCTAATGGTGTTGATGAAACTTTTTGATTAATGTGTAGTGCTAAACTTCTTCCACTCTTTAGGTCATTCATCAACAGAATTAATATGAATGGGAATTTTATGCATGAGTATTTGCCAAATAGTTCAGAAGATTTATTTTCAATGAATGAGTTATTTGCGACCTACACATTTTGATTTTGATGTATGATTTTAATAGGCTAAAGTCTTCTATTTTATTAATACTTTCTAAATAATTATTTTCTGCTATTAAATGAAATAGAAAAATGAATAATAGTTACTCTGAAAAGAAAAATGAGTATTGATCTGAGTAAGTAGTTTAGGATGACTCATTATTTGTGAGGCACATAAGCACAAATAAAAGAATGCCTTTGAAACAGGATAATGTAAGCCCAAAAGAAATCAAGGCGAATCAGGTAGGTTTGAATCTACAGATTCAAACTATTTTGAATTATAGAACTGAAACAGTTCTCTAATAAAGATCTATAATGATGAATAATATGCCATTAAAAACTCTGGTCAGTTCAGTGTCCTTGCTAATCAATATGTTTGCATACTCATGAGTTACCGCTCCTAACTAGTGTCTGTGGCCACTTTTAACACATGAGCTGGAATCACATGTCACTGCAGCCCAGCTTCCAGGCCCTTCACGTGGACCAGCTTTTCTCCTGGCTGGAGCCTGCCAGTGAGGACTTTAGTCCTACTTTAGCAGAACTGGTGCCAAGCACTTTTTTGGTATGAGTGTGAATGGATCTTTACAGGACCCAAGCTGCGGAAACCCCATACAAGCTCTGCAGCAAAACCCATGGAAATCAGATTTTGATCAGACTAAGACTTTAAAAGGAAACAATCTGGACATAAAGAGTTTTCATTTTTCCCCTTCCCCCTTTCTAACATGAGGCATCCCTGCATAGTTGGAGGGAAATATCTCAGTAAGCAATTACAGGATTTTCTCCAGCGAACAGGGATCTCGCAGTGTGATGTTTTTCATCTGGCATGGCTTTGTTACTCTCATTGTGGGCCGTTCTACTGAATAGAAGGCAGACATTACTCAGAATGAGAGCGGAGACTGTCTGTTTCTGAGTACTGAGGCTTTATTTGAAATGCATGCTTTGCCAGTGAGGCCTGCGTGTGCCTCTCTTTTATACTTCAGCTCCAGCCCCTCAGATGTGTTACAGGGCTGGAATAGTGCACAGATCCTCTGCCTTCCAACAGGCACTAACATCACACTTTTTACTAAGTACACCGTGAACAAGTGAAAGAGGGAAACACTCACAACTGAATCCACTTACCTGCTGTTCCTACAGTGCATGAAATTGAGGTTTCTGCCAAATGTTTGGCAGAACAAGAGGTACACTTTCTTTTTTTGAACTGAAGCGGTTCTTGTTCCAATAGAAAATACATAAATGAAAAAGGTGTAACTAAATAAACCTTGAAACACTTTCACAGCACTTACACACGTGTCAGTCTGCATGGACTCTGGCCTTAGCTGCACAGCTGGGTTAGCGTGGGCCATGCTCACACCGCGGGTTCTGAGTGGTAAAACGTGCACTGTGCAACAGAAATATCCAAAACCAGATAATGCAAAATGTCTTGCTCAGTCTTGTCACCTCTTGTCACCGGGGGTGCATTCATACTTGGTGCTCTTCTTTCCATCTCTGGCCGTGATAATGTGCCATTCATAAAAATGACTGGCTTCATAAAATAGAGCCAGGATGTTTTACAGGGGGAAATTGGACTTCGGTGCCATTGTTTGCTGGGACAGCCTGGCTATGTAAAACAGCCTCAAAGGGGAAAGAGCTTGCCATGATGGCCAAAGTCAGGAAATATATGGATGAAACTATTATCAGTCCCACTTCTCTTCCTCTGTTTTTTCCCATCAAAATTCTTCTTTAAGGCAATTTTAAAATAAATCTCCAGTACAAAGTAGAGATACCCCTGGAACTTGTTTAAATCAAATTTGTGCATGCTGAGCTTTGCTCTTATTTCTTACAAAAGAGTTCCTCTGCATCCAATATTTATTTGCAGCTAGAATACATGCAGCTCATAAGAGGGTGCACATAGCATAGCAAAAGAAAAAATACATAAAAATTGGCAGCTGTCAAGAGTCACCATCGGGCCAAATGCACGAAGCTGAAGCTCTGTCAGTGACCCAAGAGTGGGTGCAGCACACACGGAGCGGACGTGTGCCCCCAGCTGCCTCACACTTGTGCTTCTGAGCTGATCTATGGCACTGATGTGAGCAGCAGCAATTCCTGTGGCAACAGTGACAGTCACATTGGGGTCTGCATTTAGTGCTTTGACTCTTTCTTAGGAGCAATGGGCAATGGAGTGAATCATGCTCTTGAAATATATATTTTTTTCTTATGTGGCTTATTGAAACCCCAGGTTTGTTTTACTCAGGTCGGTGAATGGTGTCATATTTTTAGTGAATCAGTTTAGGATAAACCTTGGATCAATTGCAATGTTTTTGCAGCAGCTGTCATTCAAACATCTCTGAGCTATTTGTATTCTTTTCAGAATACCTGAATTTGATCCACCATTTGGCCTGAGCTATTTCTCAGATAAGTCACTTCATCTCTGTGACTCATTTTGCTTGTGTGGAGGTATTGAACATAACCTTTTTTCATAAAATGCTCTGAGACCTTACCAATGCTAACCAGGAGAAAAGTGTTACCTTAGGCAGCTTGAAAACCCAAAGCTGAATTCACTGTTGAGAGGACACATCTAATTCTTGGAGAGGCCAGTGAAGCAGGCAATGTCTAATAAAAATCCCAAGTACGGGACTTGGATTTAGCTCAGGCTGCAATGATTCATGGCTTAAGATTCCTGGCTCAGTCCCTGGTGCTAGGCATGGTGAGAGACATCCTGCTGCTTAATAATCCTACAACCAAGCTGGATTTTGCTTGGCAGAATACAAGGTATTGCAGATGATTTCATGTGCCCACCTTACTACAAAGTAAACAGATAAAGTGTAGGTTAAAGGCTATTTAAAATGGTATTTGAGAATGTCAGAGTGTTGCAGATGAAATGCAATGCTAATAGAGAGGCTTAGCCTGTATTTGTTAACTCTGAGATGGAAGGAGCTGTTTTTTACACTGAACTGGAGAGTTTGAAGGACTAGCAGGAAGTGATGGCTACAGGATACAAAGGGGTGGGGGAAGCCATCAACTTTTACTGCTGTTCAGTAAAAATGATCACATAACTCCCATGGGGTCAAGCTGCATACGTAGAATAGGTTTTCATCTAGCAAGCAACCATGGCAGTGCTGTACCTGACTGTACATGTTACCTGTTTCGTCCATGTCTTGCGTCTTGTGGCACCTCAGCGCCTTTCCTGTTTTCTTTCCTTTTTTTCCTTTTCCTTTATTACGCAGACCTTATTACTGAATGACTATGGTTATTGCTGCATGAATTCAATTTCTTTTCAGGTTTCCTTGCTAGAGCTATTTATGTGCTGATTATTCTCATATTGCATGGTCTCTTTGTTAGGGATGGGCCAGAATTCATATTATGAATCTAAATGTTTCTGAACTTTACATTTTTTATTTCTATGATGTTGTTTTTAGAGTTACTTGTGTGTGTCTCCATCTTAAGAGCTTAAAAAGCCCCCCAAATTACTTTTCCTGTGAAGCCAACTGCACTTGGACTCTATGCACCAGGTTTACAAAGGATTCCCTTTCCCCATGCAGGCTGTGTAATCAGGGCTGTGCTAAGCACCATGCAGTTTAGCATCACAGAACCACACAAATTTAGCATTAACACAGCCTGGGAAACTCAGCAGACCAGTCCACCTCAGGATTTTAGTATTTTTTCCTCCTGCTCAGCTGCTCTTTTGCCAGAAAGCCAGCTTTCTTCAGTCTTCCCTGTGACCCAGGTCCCTTCCCTATGGAGAGAGCTTTGGAAAACCCAGTCTGTTATTCTCCAACACCAGGTCTCTTCTTTACTAATGGAACACATGAACTTGATTTTGGCTGTTGGAAAACTTTACTTAGTTTCATTTTGGTTTGGCTGAAACCTTCCTCTCCTCCAATTAATGAACATGAGACTTTTCCTGGGCTGTTTCCCTCCCATCTCAGGAGGGGAGAGGTGTCTTGGGTCCGTTGTTAGTCACTGGTGTAGGAGAGGGGAAAGCTACGTACTGCAATTCTCTTTCCATTACAGACTTGAAGGGTGTGAGTTGTTCCCTCTTTCTCTTCTGGAAACTGAAGTGTTCATCTCTGCTTTTCATTGGGGAAAGTGTCTTATGGTGAATATTTTAGAGCTGTTTCAGTGTTTCATGTTCAAACCTGGAGAGATTAGAGCTTTTTGGGTTTCTTACCCATGCTTGACATCACTTTGGCAATGAGAACTGCTTGGGCCAGCCTGTGAGAGAGTCTGTAGAGAATTCATGCTGGAATGTTGTGCTACTCTGCTCTCTACTTTGTGATTCTTCCCGGCAAGATGTGCATTAGGAAAAATGTATTCCAGTTTCTTTGTAACTAGCAGTTTTATTATGTCTTGTAAAAAAAAAAAAGGAAAAAGTACAAGTAGAAAGAATCTTCTCTACTTTTATATGAGAATGCTGTAGTGCTTATGTCTCAATTTCCTTAACCTAGCAAGTTCTATTTCAACCAAAGAATCTCAGTTTTAGGGAAAAGCTTTATATCTAGAGAGGTAAAATACAGAAGGAGAATAAGAAAATGTTAAACATGTATTCACTGAGGGATTTTGAGGCTTGGGTTTTTGGGGCTTTCAAGGTCAGGAGCACTAGCACAGCTTAAAAGAGCTCATTTCAGTAAGGTCTGTGAAGCATAGCTTTGATACTCCTTACACCTCCAACACTTTTTTGATCTCATATACCCAATCAGCAACCATTTTTAGAGATTTATGAGTAAAATAGTTTTGAAATCAAGCCAGGAAGTTACAGGCTTTGACTGTTTCGGGCAAGAGAAGGGAGAAATTTTAGTGGCTGGTGGTCCATAGATAAAGCATTTTGACAATAATCCCCTTTTATTGGTTTGAATACAGATCTGAACTTCAGTCCCACATGAGTCGTGGTCTCTAACACAGTTTTCAGCTCAGAATTAACCTCTGATATTTAAACTTGAGTGCAAGCTTTTCACTCAAGAACATTGCAAAGATGAACATGTTTTGCAAATTGCTACTATGAATTTTACAGCCGTACCATCTTGGGTAGTATTTAAAAAGTCTAAAAGTTTAGAAGTGATGCATCAAAGAATGTTGTTGTGGAGGTTTCAGAGAACAGGAACAAGAATACTAATAAAGTAATTCTTTATCCTTTTAATCCTTTTTCATGATTTAATGTGACTTTGGGACTGCTTGGGTAGAATAAATTGTATCCATTTGGTGAGTTGAAAGAATTTGTTCTCTAGGGGGAAAAATAGATTTTCTGGCATGGTTTCTAAGATGCTGATTGTTGATAGCGGTGTGCCAAGTCAGGTTCTAGCATAGTGATGATCGCTGCCTGTCTCAAGGGAATTTTTTCTCAGGCTAAACTTCCAAGGCAGTTAGCTACTTGGACTTCAGCAGGAATTTTAATCCCCTCTGAATTCTACTGGAAATCAACAGGAACTCTGCCTGACTTTGGTTGCCTGTAAGAGCCTGAGCTGGTACTTTGGTGTGCTCTAGACACCTTTCAAAATGCAGCCATTCGCTGTTCCAAACTGACCAGAAGTTTTGGAGCACTGCCCCAAAACAGACACCATGTTTTACCCAGGAGACTGCTCCATTTCCGTGGTGGGAGAAGGGATGCTTAGATAAATAGTCTGTCAATTTGTTAAGCATGAGGGATCCATAAAAATGAAAGTTATTATTGCAGCAGGAATTTTCCCACAGCAAAAACAAAACAGAAATGACTTTCATCCATAAAAATATTGCAAGTGAACCTCTTGTTTGCTTCTCACCTCTGTTAGCCTGTTTTATATAAGCCGGCATTCTCCTTTATGAGGACTTAGGCGCGGAGCACAGGCATGTTGATCCTTGCATCCACAGAAGAATTCTATGAGCTAAACACATGTTCTGCCATTGGCACATTACTGCTCTCCTGCCAAAACCCTCCTCCGTGCTTGGCTTCCGCACCAGTGAGCATGGGTGGAGGAAGGAAGGAACAGCTGGGAGGTGATTATGGTTTCCTGATGCCCTGCCCCACCCATGGCACAGGTTAGCTCAGTTCTGAGTCTCAGGCAGCTGGTAGAAATCCCCGGGAGACCGTCCATTCATCCCCTGCTTTATCTCCACCCAGTACCTGGCACACATCCTCTGCAGCAGGCGGCTGCTGCTGCTGCTGCTGCTGAAGGAATTGCTTTTCCCAATTCTGTGCTCCCTCCTTCAGCTCTTTCTCTCTTTGGGATGTTGCTTGGAAGAAGAACAGACTCAGTTCTGTTCTTTGGACTTTGGGACAAGTTTGATTTTAATAGGACTTGTGTGCCTGGATTTTTATCTGGAAGCCCAGGGGGCCCCAGCTGATTTATTCTAGTTATTTGAAGAGTATGTTTCTGGAACTAATTCCAGTTAAAAAGCTGAGGTCCAAGAAGAGCAGAAAACTATTCACTGAGGAGGGAGAGAAAATGTGCTGGGTAAAGCAGAATGAAATTTCCAAAGAATACTGCCTACCTCTGTCCTGTTGGAAAGTTCACCTTTCCCAATGCAGAGGTTATCTTGAGCATTGAGTGACGGATAAAGTTCGTGCCATTTAAAATATTCCTTGTGTTATCTGCCAATAATACACTCTGCCACAGAATTGTTAGCCATTTACAAGGCCAAAATCAGAATCAGTCAATTTAACAGTCTGTAATATCCCTTTGGCTGATAAATAAAGTATTTCAATACCAACTAAGTGGTGAGACCAGTTTCACAGACTGATGCTGAACCATTTTACAGCCTAGCAGAAAGCAAAGGGAATTCTGGATCAAAGGGTGACCAATCCTAAATCCAGGACTATAAGTTGCAGTTATCTGATGTCCTGGTGAAGGGCGAGCCACAAACAGAGCTATTGGCTGACACCCCTGGAAAGTAGTAGTAATAATAAACATCTGGAGGGTTTGACATACTCATGGTTGCCAGTAAATAATCCCTGGCTCCAAAGCAAATCCTTTGGAGAAGCAGTTTGAGATATGGAGAATCTAAAAAGTAATTGTGTAATGGAATGATGGACAATATCCCGATAAATCAGGACTGCTTGTGTGTTGGCATAAATAATGAACAGGGTCATAGGAAAAGGGGGAAAAAGACCCTGATCAGGTTGCAGCATTCAGGGATAGGGGTCAGCTATGGAGGGAGGGAGAAGAACTGCCAAGTGGCAGCTCATCCCTCAGGAGCACCTATGGATGCAGCCTCACAGGGACCAAACAGAGTGGGCTTGTGCAGCCAGGAGGAGAAATGTTTGTATCCACTGAGGATTTGATGCAGATTTGATTGAGTATAATCAGTATAAATCGGTTCAGTATGAATCTCCCAGTAACTGCTGAGAGACTGGGATCTGGCCTGCAGAGTTGTCTGTTTACATCCCAACCTGCAAACATGAGTCCACATGCCCAAAGTAGCACTTCACACTTTGGTGTTTACTCCCAGCCATTCTCAGACAGAGATTCCTTTTGATGAACGCCCCAATTATCTGCTTGCTGCAGCTTTCATCTAATTTTCTGTGGCTGTCGTGGCTGTTGGATATCACGAACACACTGGTAGTGCTGCTGTCATGTATTGAGGACACCTTGGTCTAGTTTTCTCCTTTCTTTTCCCCCTGCAACCCCATTTGAGGCAATCAGGGCGTATGTGCAGATGAGATCGTTCTCATGCACCCGCACCAGCATTATTCTCTTGCATTATAGCCTCATACCCAAGGTATTCATAACGTAATTGGGGCTGGTGGGAGCCCTTCTGTACAAACCCATGGGGCTGCTTCCTTCAGGTAAACCCTGTTGACAGGCAAAAGGTTACTGCTTGTAGAGGCAAGTTCCTTGCCCCAGTGCACATAGTGCTGCGGATACATCATCAGATTAGTCAAATGTCTGTGAAAAGGAGTCTGTCTCCAAGGTTCCAGTTGCTCCTTGCCTGCCTTTGATATTCCTGTGCTTGCACAAGGAGTTTGACCGTGTTAGGATTACGCAGGCCTCGCTCATAGAGAGCTCATTGTCTGTGTCCTTCTCCCAACAAAGCACTGAGGTGTGGGGCTGAAGCACAGGCGTGGGATGTGCTTCCCATTCAAACAATAAATCAACAGATATTTGCTGCCTTTTAGCTGCAGTATCAATAACCTGATAAGATAGCTTTAACTGAAAGGAAAAAACCAGCTCTAACCAGTGCTTGGGGCTACAGATGAAGCAATTTAGAGCTGGACAGCCACTGCTCAAACAGTGCAGATCATTACAGCCATAGGGGTTTCCTGTAAGGAATCCTAGATGAATACATGCCCAAGTATTCATTAAATGTCATGTAAGAATAAAAAAACAAACCAAAAATGATTTGATGACACCGATGGTGTTTTCTACACTCACAGAGAGGTTCCAAAGTGTCTTCACTATTGCAAACAGCACTTGCATTCACACAGTCTGCTGCCTGGGCTTGTTTAAGAGGCATATTTTTATTCATTTTTATAAGGAATTTTGCTTAATTTTCTTTTTTCTTTTTTCCATTTAGTTTGGCTTTTTTTTTGGTAATATTTAATACTAAATGGTATTGATAAAATTTAATACTCATAGTGCATTTAGTATTCTATGTCTAGATTATGCTCTAAGTAACATTGTATTTAGAATTTAACGTTTTAAAGACAACTTTTTTGAGGAAACCTTCATACTGAAAAAAGTTTTATTTGTTCCAAGTCGGAGCACAAAACATGTTTTGGAACACTGGAATTTCCCACGGGGCAGAGATCCTGTTTCCCAACCAACTCTGGTATATGGGCTATGAAAACTCCTTCTGATTTGCCCAAAGAGGACTTGGCTCATGATCCTTTCTGAAGTTTATTCAAGGGCAAAAGATGGGGTGATTATTGTGAAGAAATCTCATTTTGGTTCATTCCCAGAAGACCAAAGTAAAAGCCAGCAAAGAGCTTGATGTTGTCTCACCCACCAGCTGTCATTTCAAACCCAGATGCTCCACATCCCTTGCCAGCTTCTTGCTGGGGGAATGGGAGGAAGAAGGCAGGGATCAAAAATAAAATAATTTAAAAGAGAAGAGAAGGAAAGTTGAATATTGTTTGCACAAACTATGATTTGATGCAAAGGGGAACATAAATAGGAGCCCTTGGTATCCACATGAGTCACGAATTCCCAACCTTATGACAAACTGTGTCCAGCTTTGCATATTAATGGCAGTGTGTAATGATAAATCCCTTCTAGCTTTCAGCTATGGGGATCTTTCCATTTCATGTTTTGAGGAATTTCTCTGTGCAGATGCATATGTGGTTCCCATCACTTTGTTAAATAAACACAGATTAACAGGGCTGTCCTCACAACACTTGGGTGGTGAAATGTTACCTCCACTTCATGGATGGAAACCCAGAGACACAGAGGTTTTTAAAGGCCTCGTCCACAGCCTGTAGGCATTAGTGGGAATCTTTTCCTTGATTTCAGTGGTTGTGGATCGTGTCCTTAGTAAGGGAACGGCTGTGATGACTCAGTCAAATGTGCTCATCCAATATCTGATATTTTTTTAATTTTCTTTTTTTTGTCCAGAACCAAAATATATCTTAGTACTCATTTTCTTCAGTGTGTATAAAACTATGTTTTAAACTCACAGCTTCTCTTAGTGCATTTCCTCTCACAAGAGCAGAACAATAGCTCAGGTCATTATCTTTCAAACTTTGTCAGTTATAATACAGTGCCTAAAAATGTTGAAATATTTCAAAAATTACTCGTCTTCTCATAGCTGGCCTCAAAGGCATGGACATGTAAGGATAGCTCATGGTTAAGATAAAAATCAGTGTGTTCTGTCTTTATCTTTTTCTGCATGTTATGGGTCTAGATACTTTTTCAAAACCATTATTAGGTTTACTGTAAATACTTGATCAAGGAATTTATATGAACATTCTGCAAGAAGATAAATATTTGTTGTCCTCAGCACTGGTAATTCAAATTACTTGCTTCACAAAATACTGTGCTACCAGTACAGCTTGCATTCAAGTCTTTAACAGAAGTCTAAAATGTTGTTCCTTGACGAAAGCTGGAGCAATCCGGATCTTTCCCTGGTCTTCGAGCTTTGCTGTGTTTAGATGGTTGTCAGCTCTAATGCGAGTGTGAAGTGATGCACAGCGAGCTGCCCACGAGTAATAGCTGAATGCAAACACTCCAGACTGAACGGATTTCACCTAATACAGAGGAGTTTTAATTAGAACTAATGGGGTAAAACTGAGAAAAAGGCATATTTAGACTGGATGTCAGGAAAACGCTCCTGGTGGTGAAAGCTGTTATGGTATGTTCTCCCAAGGGAAGCAGTAGTAGCTGTCTGTGTAAGTTAAAACAAATCACAAAAAAATAGATTGCAAAGATGGAACTATTTTTGGGCTGATGAGGACTGGTTAGTTTGACTGCAAAGCTCATTACTAAGCTTTTTCCTCTTCAGAGTCCCACGATTCATTTTGTCTTCCTGAACATACCATAGACTTATAACTTGGTTTGGGACAATAAAACAAAATTTGATAGGCCTGGAAAAAAAGTTATTTATCTGTTCCAGCATACCATGTTTATAATGTTTGTTTAGGTAAGTTAAAAAAAAAAATCCCATATAACCTTTTTCATGATTATTTCAATTGTTCATATGTATTAATTCATAAAAAAGAACAAACTCCTCTGTGACACTGAGACTTTGTACCCTGTGTGCTTAATGTTACAGGCTTGACCAAAGAGAAAGATTGTCTTTCTTCAGCTTCATAGGAACTGTGGTAGAACCCCTTTCAAATGCTGACCTCAGCACCTAAACCGTACATTTCCAGTGAGGTAACTGGACCAGAGTGGGTCAGAGTGAAGCAGAAGTGACTAAGCAGCGTTAGTGTTCACCAGTTTCCTTCTTTCATGCCCCAGATGCCTGAGGAGTGGTATAACCGTGGCTCTGACTGTGACTAATGGTCACTGTCTCTACAGGGTGCAAAATAAAATGGTGCTGCTTTGGGAAGCTGCATTAGGAACTCCTGGCTGAGACCGTGAGGAAACGGACCAAGAGAAAAAAGCCCCGAAGAAAAGAAATACTGAAGATGTCTTCATTAACTATGCAGATGAGTGAGTTTCTGTTTGAAAATGGAGAATCCCTGTTTTATTTCTCTTGCCATGGAAGTTAGGGACCAGTCATTCCAGCTGGAGTTATGAGACAGCTTTAGTGGAGGCATATATTTATATAATACGTAGTTCAGTGATACTTGGAGTGAAGCATTTGGGGGTTGTGAAGAACAAATTATGCGTAGGAGTAGCAATTGATTTATCTGTGTGACACTTCAGTGTCACATGAGAGGCCTTTCTTCAAAATCATGCACTGAAAATTGCGTTTGTCATTCTGCATTTCTAAGAAACATCTGAGAGAAAGTAAACCCTGCTCTTTTGGAATATCATATAATGAACTTGTTCTATCTACCCCAACTTTTATGCCATTAATCTTATGCTTTGCATTAATATCTTCAGCCTTATTTATCCCTTAGCTAGCACATCACCTTTTTGTCCTCCCCAGCAAATAGCAGAAGTTCAGTAATTTCTATACCAGGACTGTAACACAGACACAGTATATTAATTTGAGAAGTCATGAAGCTGCTCATGTTGTAAGTCAAGGACTGAGATTTTTGGGTGTGGCATTAGGATGTTCTGTTCTTCTCTGTTCTACCACAACCACCTCACAGAGCTTTTCTGTCTCATGGAATTAAAAAAAAAAAAAAAAAGGAAAAAAGGGAGGAACCTCTGAAAGCTGGGATCCTGTTTGCATTTGCCCAGATTTGCTGAGGCATATGGGAACATACATTGACTGTGCAAGAACTGAATGTCCTTGTGACTCTGTCCCTGAGGGACCATGGTGAGACTCCTGGTAACATTGCAAATTAGGATCTATGGAGCAAAATGCTGGATTTTGTCTTAGCACTATTGAAAGAAAGAACATTTAGATGATATGTGCTATTGGTGTAATCCTTCCAAAATGGACAATGATTTATATGTTTCATGTGAGGACAGGATTCCTGAGGGGATGACTCATTGTTTTAGTCTGGAAAAATTCCAGTGGGAACCTTTTTCAGAACTGGTTGATACATACCTTACATGGTCTTAGTTTGGGATTTTTTTTTTGTCTTTCATTTTGTCTGATATGTGTGCTTGGCCTATTAAAATTAAACTGTCTCTTTCCCTTCCGAGTCAAATCCAGTTCGTATTTACCAAGACCTTAAATGGAGAGGGGAGTGTGTGTGTGTATATATATATATATATATAAAAGAAATACATGTATACATAAATGTATTTATGTATGTACATACACAAATACAGGGGAGAAAAAAGAGCTGGATCTATTGCAAAGGCAGTGTTTATTTTTTACTAAAGGGGTGAATTTTGCTTTAAGCACATCTTTTCACATCTTAGCTTGACCCAAAGACAACAATTACCAGCATGACTGCTTCCATTTATAGAAATAATTCCGTACTGTAGATTGTGGGACTACACGGATGCTGTGGCCTCTGAACACTGAATTAACAGCCAGTGTAAGCAGTACAGACTTGGATCATCTGATCTGGGAACAGACTGTCTTCACTCACTTCTGCTCTTGGTGGCAAGTGTTGTCCCTTTTTAAATTGATGTTGCCACTGTTATGGGTCAGTGCAGTCAAGCGAGTTCTGTAGCATGGACAGTAAGGAACTGGGAAGCAGAGCTGCCCTGGGGAGTCCTCTGAAGTGTTCCAGTAAAGGGCCTGCTGCATCAAGGATTTGAGGTCATCTCCATTAGTTACTCTTTCTGAAAACGGGTCAAACATTTGCCTTTCTTCAATCATTGGGGACCTCCCTTTGTCTCCATAACTTTCTGTCAATGGTAAGAGAGTGTCCTGGCTATACCATCAGTGGTCTCTGCACTTTTTCCTCCATCCCTTCTGGTAGCACGGACTTACAAGCGTCAGGATTTCTTAAGAGATCCCTGACTTTGCTTTGACTGCTTAGAATTTCTTCTGTTCTTGAGCCCTATTTGCAAGTGAAAAGGCTGGATAGACCTTGCTGGTGAAACCTGAGGCATAGAAAACATTGTGCACCTCAGCCTTGACTGGGTGTGCTGTTGTCAAGTTCACCCACCCCTTTTGACAGCGGAACCACTTGCTTCTTTTCCTTCTGCTATCGAGGTGATTCTAGAAGTTCTTGTAGTTTTTAACATGCCAGTTTGGACTCTTTGACTTTGCTAAAAGCATCCTTTTGTGCCTGAGCAATGTTTTTGTGTTCATTCTTTGTAGCCTGTCCTTGCCTCTACCATCTGTTTATGGCTTTTTGGACTGGAGCTCTGTCAGGATTTCCCAGTTTAGCCAAGCTGCTCTGCTGACATGCAGCCTTGCTTCCCTAAGCACAGGGGTGGAGCTTTCTTGTGCTGAGAAGAACATGACCCTGAAAGCAACCTCAGTCTTTCAGAGCCCACAGGATGCCACCCACCAGTGCCCTATAACACACATCATCTGCGTTCCTGAAGTTCAGGGTCTGTGCTCTGCTACTTGCCTTCCTCGTGTTCTTGGGATCTTGGATTCTGCTATATGTTAGTGAAAGCCAGAGGTCATTCTTATGCATGTGGGCCAAAATGGTTAAAGTTCAATTAAAACATTTTGAATATCTGTTGCAAATGTCAGGTTTTTGTATGAAGTTCTTCCTATGCATCACATTACACTGGTGGTGCTGGGTTAACGGTGGGACTTGATCTTAAAGGTCTCTTCCAACCTTGATGATTCCATAATCATGGAAAACAGTGACTGAGGAAAAGAAATTTCAAGAATCCATTCCAAAAGATACACAGAAAATGGTAATGTCAGTCAACCAGCCCTAACTATAGAAAGATTTCCAGTCTTGGGAACCAAAGTCTCAATACAGCAGGTTACAAGATTTCATGCTACAAGATTCAAGTTTAGAAGGTTTCATCATCATCAGGTCTGTATGAGAACCCCAGCCCTGATCTGGTCATGAAACCAAACCCCAAACCACTGGCTAAACCTAATTTAGATCTAGATCTGAGCACCCACTTCCTTTTCCTCATTTCCAATCAAAACAGGTTTCAGTTTTGGTTGGTTTGAATTCTTGGTGCAATCTCTTATTGGTTATTGTTAACTTTTTCTCCCACCACTATCTGTGATCTCAAAAAAACCCAAAACAAATAAACAAATAAAAATATCAGACCCGAAAACAATCCCCCCCTCCTCTTCATAGGCCACATGTTTCTATTAACCAAAACCACTGTCAACAAATGAAAGTATGACAAAACAGTGGTGGTTTCCTAGCCCTTGTTTTTATAGTTATTAATTATATTTGGTTTTGGTCCTAAAATGAGATGTAAATATTTCATAAATCAGGTGAATTTGTTGTTTTTATAATTACATTTTATTGGATAAATGACAGAGTATATTTAAGTGGGCATAGATTCTACCCAAATATTTTAAGTGGTTGTGTTAGCAGTCTGTTGCAGATGTGTTTGTTAAATCTGGCGCACAGATAAGGATTAAAAACTCCTTCTTCCCTCCAAGTACTATGACTTAAAAAGCAAATCTTGGGACAGCTAACACACATCTGACATAAGGCTCAGTTTTGGTATAAATCCTAATGACTTCATTTAAATGAGTAGAAGAACTGGACAGTCAATATAGAAACAGAGTTATTGATCTTATCCAGGTTTGTATACCATTATGGAAATCTCAGATGCTTTTACAGTATATTGATAAAATGAATTGAAAGCCAAGTCCAACTGGGATTCTGTCCCTGATCTTATTGCTGCCAAGCACCTTTGTTTTCAGACATTTCTACCTGTCTCAAATGAGCACCTCTCATGAACTTCTTAGAAAAAGCATGTGTGCTTTTTCTTCCTCTATTTTTTGTGTTCATGCAAATAAATCAAATAATTGGCAACTAAAAAATTCTGTTTTCTTTTATTGCGGTGTTTCCTTTGGAAACAGTAACATGGATGCTTTAGCAGTAGTCAGCCCCTTAGACTGACATCTCTGGAATACCCACAAAGTTCTCTATTTGAACACATTTGTTTAAGAATTAGTAGTACACTGGTGAGGAACAAAAATCTATCCTGAACTGCAGATGTAGATGGGTAAGATATGTAATGTAACACACCAGAGGAAAACATGTGGAAATCCAGAGCATCAATCTGTTTAAGGGATTAAATAAATTTGGACCCTGTCTCTTCCCAAAACAGGTGTAAGAAGCTGGCAAGATATGGCCAAAGATTTTTCTTATTCACTGTGGGGAATGAGGGACTTTGGGCTAGGACAACAATAAGGTATTAGTCTGTGTTTTGAGGATATAGTAATGATTGGAAGGGGAGAGAGGAACCTGGAACTCCTGGTGGTTCTTAGTGGGGGGCAGCTTAACTACCTCCCTTTGCTTCCTAACGCAGCATTTAACCCTCACACAGCAGTCTTAGCATGAAATGTTAAAATTTTGTTATTCAGGACAGAGGAAGCAGCTGTTCTTTTGGGCTCTGTTCTGATTTGTGTTTTGAGTGAGCCATCCTTTAGCTTGGTGGTATTTGGTGAGCAAAACCAGAGCCCATGCGGGGCTGCCAGGACCTGCTGCTCCGATGGAGACACCGAACACAGGGAGCCCACGATTTGTTTTACGTGACAAATTCACCAGCACCAGAAAGCATTTTTTAAAAATTATGATTTTTGGAGAGTCAGACAGTGTTTACATACACAGTACTAGTCAGTATGCAGACAGAGGCTGGCATTGTGCCAAATGCCTACAAATTCAGAACCCCATCCTCAGCTGGTACATATCACTGTAGCTCCATTGACTTCAATGAACTGGCGCCAGTTTACATTAACTGAGGAGCTGTTGCATTATGTGGAACCATTTCTTTCTTCCCCCTTCCTTTTCTTTCTTTTTTTTTTTTAATGAAAAGCATGGAAATGTCATTCTTGTTAGCTCACAGGAGTCCTTATTTGGGAGACCTTCCTTTTCTCCTTTGATATTCTTTCTTTTCTCTTTAGATTATTTTTATTTCTATCAAATTTAAGATATACTCACACTAGCTTTCTGAAGGTAGCATGTTAGGGGTGCCTTATGCTTCTTGACATACCCCCGGGGGACTCACATAGAATTTTGTAAGTTAAAATCTCAGAGCTGTAGGGTAATAATTCCTTGCCCTGTGATTAAAATATGCATTATATCATTGAAGTGGTATCCCTTTCACATTGCTGTGATACATAAGCATATCCCACAAAAGAGCAATCAGATGAATATTTTTGGTCATTTCCCAGGAGCTCGTGGAAGCAGTGGCTGAAGGGAGACTGCTGACCAAAAGCAGCCAAAGAAGAATCTTCTCCTAAATTTAAACTCTCTCAAGGCAATATATAATAAAATGAAAGCTGGCTCAGGCTATGATGCTGTTGGCTGAAATGGGTAATGAGGTCTGCAATCAGCTTTGTCACACAGTGCTTTGGCCCAGAAAATGTACATTTATATGTGCAGCTTCCACACCTGTCCTTTCGTGTAAGAACAAGCCCAACCTGTGTAAATATTTCCTTCACATAAATGTATGTTCACATGTCCATTCAACGTCCAGCGAGTCTCACAAAAGTGAGAATCTTTCCTGAACTGATTGAAGTGTTCTAATCTAGTAACTGGTGTGTAACTGTTTAAGGGACGTTTCATATTGGTTTTGACTTTCTTTTTAAAATCTTCTTTGAGCTCTAAGGATCCCTTTTCATAAGTTTTTATTCCTTAATAGTTATGTTGTTGTCTCTTATCCTTGAGAAGACACATGCTTTGGATACCTTCTCTGTTCTATGTAAAAATTCTGCTTTGTCTTTGCCATAACAGTTTTGGACATTTTCCAATTTTAAATGAACTTGTAGTAAGCAATGAGTGTTTGAAGATGGACTTCATGTCTAATATTGAATGAGTGTCTGAATTTTCCTCTTAATCTTTTGTTGTTCTCTGTTACCTACCCTGTATTTTCTCATGCAGTCATCTTGAGTCACATACCCACAGTCTGGCCAGATGTTCAGAAGAGCTCTGCTTCTATTCTGGCATTTTAATAAGTAGCCAGGTTTTGTAAAGTCCTTGCTATATGTCTGAAATCAGAGTTTCTGGGCAATGTAACCTCTTGCAAATTAATGTTACATGCCTAAATTGGAGAGAATTCTTTTGAAATGCAGGCTGAGATTAGGAGTTTCTGAATTACTCCAAATCTATGTCACATAATTTCCCTACTATAACTTGTCAGCGGCCTTCTCACAAGTGTTGTGTTTTCCTTAAAACTAAAGTACATGGAAAGAAATTCCTAGATACAGGGAGGCGTGGAAAAAAAGTAATTGTTGACAACACAACAATTCATTCATTTCCTAACATCGCAGGTCACGTACTGTATTTTAAGTCAAACAATAAGGCCATTGTTCACACGGGAAAACAAGCACAGTTTATGTAAAGGTTAAAAGACTGGAAAGGTTAAAGGCTGGTTTGCTTTTGGCAAGCTGTGATTTGCTGCTCTCAGGTGAAGTGGGGAGGTTTCATGCTCTGGCGATATGCTGGAGCGCCTGCAGAGGAGAGGGGAGGCAGCTGATGTTCTTTGCCATGGCCAATCTCGCCTCGCTGTTTCCTTGTGCTGTATCCAGCTCCACCGTTTCCAGTCATGTTGTAAACTTTGCAGGGAAGGGACTGCCTCCTTCCTGCGTGTTTATGTGGTGTCTGATTCCAAGCAAGCCAGATTTCATCCCAAAGCCTACTTTTCCTTCATGACATTTTAATAGGTGCAAGAAGGTGTTCAGAGTTATAAAGGGGGTGCAAGGATCAAAATCCTTGACATTTCAGTGAAATTGTCTAGTTAACTGCCCTTCAGAGTCTCTCTTTGTTTTTTCCACTGACAGGCAGCTTGGGGTGGGAATTTTTATTGAGTCATTCTTTAAAGCCTGTTTCTTTAAGGGAATTTGGATCAGGACTTTTAGTTCTCCAGTCACTTGGATTTATCAGCATCTGAGAGGAATTACAAGGATCACTCCACATCAGAAATCGCTTGTGTCATGACTGATAAAGTGATAATAAAAGTTGCGGCAGTTGTCATCTATCAACTCCTATCTTCTCTATCAGCTATACTTGTCAAGTTCAGCTGTTTTTCTTTCTAGAGTATCCTGCAAATGATATTTTATAGCCAGGCTAAAAAAAACCCCTTCCTTATTAAAAACTGGCTTTGTTCTAGATTGAAATTCCAGAAGAGAATTTGGTACTCCTAGATGGAAGTGAGGTATACAAGTATTGTTTAGTCAAAGGTGTGGATGGAGAGAAGAGCTCCAATGTAATATTGATGTTTATGCTAGCAAGCACAATTTAATCTTTTAAATTGTATATATATTAAAAAAAAGTATAGGGAAGACTGGAAAACTGGAAGCCTGTAAGATACTGATTTTGAAATTTAGTCCTCAAGTTGTTTATACAATTGTTTAAATGCTACAATTCTTTCATTAAGTTTGCAAAAACAAGTGCCCAAATTTTGGCAGCATGAAGCAGCTTTTTCTAAGACATTTAGGAGTCTAATTGTGCAGAGACACGGGTTTCAGTAGTTGGTTTTTTTCAGCCTGGCTATTGTTGGCTCTGCCTTTTTGCTCCAGTGGGATCTGAGAGTTCTCAGCATCTCTACAAGCCAGTCTGCCCTATTGTAGGTACTCCAACAAGTATGGAAAACTTGGGTTGCCTTCCAGACCTGGCTTAGCACCTGGATATATCCAGTGTGCCCTGTTCTTGTACACAACACATTATAAGAACAACAAAATGCACTGTTTAATAAACCTGGTTTAGACTTGCACCCTTCCTCCTGTCACGCCGAGAGCAGTACAATGACTTCCCTCTGTTCCAGCTGTATTTCCCACATAACACTGTTCTGTCCCACAACAGGTAAAAATAGAGAGCCAGGGCTTTGGAGGCTGGTCTTGCTGTGAGAGTATGATGTGAAATCTCAGTGTAATCCCACTGCAGCCTTCTGTTTACACAGCCATACTGTCCTGGGACAGAGTTGCACGGATTGCAAGCATTCTTGCTGCAAGGAATCCGGGTCTGACAGGAGCAGCCGATTCCCAAAGCTCAGCTCTGTCTAGAAAACTGGCTCTATTATCCAAGATTATGGCAGAGAGCAAACACTCCTCCAGTTTACCATAGCTTTACGATCAAAAGGAGCTTTCTTTTAGGAGTCTGAGTTCCCAAACAGAGTGTGTTTTCCCAGGAATGTTTGGTTCAAAGCTGACGGGCAGGGTCTCACTATCAGTGCGGCAAGGTTTAGGTTGGGTTTCTTCCAAAGGCTCCCAGTGCAGCGTGTGGCAGAAACATCTCAGCAGACCACACCAGCTCCCTGGCGCAGGGAAGTAGCTGGCTGAGTACCTTTATGGATTCATCCTGGCTAATAATTCCTGCTGAGAGGGGGTTTCAGCATGTTAAATATCAGTGTTGGTTTGGCACCGGGCAGCCTCTCCCTGCTGTGGGTCAAACCCCACGTATAAAGGTGCCCTCAGAGCCATTTGCTCTGGGGGACATGATACAACACAAGTAACCAGAAAGCTGCTGAATTTAAATGCTATCTTTTATTGTCAAACATCCTCTTTCAAAAAAAAACCCTTCTGTGATTTCTCTAGTGTAGCACAGTGTGTTTGGTGTGCGAGGGGGGACTGCTGTATTATCAGCACACTCCACGTTTGGAATATTGCCCTTCAGCCATATTTCTGCTGGGGAGGGATGACTCTGTTAGAATCATAGTTCAATGAAAATATGGTTCCTCTTAGCAGATGCTCAACCCCTACATCGCAATTACTGTGTAATGTTTATTTTGCAGTGGTTACTGAGAGCTGTTGAGTCACTGACATCTTTGTTGAGAGTGTTGGTTTGGGTTTTTTTTTTTTTAATGTAGTGCCATTTGATGAAGCCAAAATCTGATTCTCAATGTCTATTGTTTTTCATGGGCTTTTAAAAAACTCTCCTAAAAAAAGGCAGCATTAACTGGTTAGGGGCCAGTTAGCAAGGCCAGACAGAAACACCGGCAGAGTGTGTGAATTCTGACTGTCGTCTTCATACATGCAGAGGTCGAGACTGACAGAGTATGTGCAGATAGCAAGCCTTAAATATTTGCAAAAAGCAGCAGTGTATTTTTAGCATGATCCTTGGTAACCCTCTGTTTATTTTCAAAAACGACTAAGTGAATTAAGAACCTATATTCCATTGTTTTAATGCAATGTTATGCCAAAACCCTTTGAAAAGGTGGTTTAGGATCCTAATTTGTTTATCCATTGCTGGACACATTAGCCAGTGTGCCTAAGGGAAGAATAGGGCTGAGTCAAGCAATCTGGATGCAATTTTGAACTGTCACAGGGACTTTGTACTGCCTTGAATAAGTCATGCAGAGATTGCTTGAGAAAAGGATGTGAACTTATGACTGGTGCCCACATTTTCTGTATTAGATTTTTGAAAATCCCCATTTATCTGTCATGTAAGCCTGAAGGTGCCTCTTTTTCTGATGATGATTTTCCCAAGGGAATTATCTATGTATCTGGCTGTGGCCAGCACTGCTTGACTCTCAATGTTAGCAGCAATTTAACAACTCATGACTCAGCTCCCCTCGTAGGCTCTGGGGCCCAGCGTGTTCCCTGTGTGGATGGGGGCTCCCCTCAAAGGCAGGAGAGAGCTGGCTCTCCAAATTCAGAGCTCGGTTTGCTGATTTCTCTGAACATTTTTGAAGGAAAGTAAATAGCAAGTAACCAATGTGGTGGGTATGAGATGGTTACTCATACGGTTCTTTCTGTTTCCTACCCTGGAGTCCATAATGTGCATTCTTGTGTCAAGAGCTACTGTTGATGCAGCACCCCAATACCACAGATTTTAAAAAAGCAGGAAAAAGAATCAATTAGATGCAATTATAATTAAAGTCTACTGACTGGAAGTTTTTTCTGGCTGATTGGACAAGCTGAATGAGAAATTTCTTGATCATGAAATTTTGTATCATACCACCACATGTACAATCCTTTGTTTACACAGAAACCTCCATATTATGCTCTGTTTATTTTAAAAATCAAATCTATTTTTGCAATATAATGACATGCCAGTAAAACCAAAAGGAGCACGGGCATATTCATTCACTCACAGCCTCCTTTTGTTACCGTCTCTCCCCCTGGCAAATAAAATACAAATTCATGCCTTCTAATAGGTTCATTTGTAAACTCAGCGGATGTGGGCAAATGAGGGGCAAGTGAGGCAGCTGCATGATCAGGATTCCTGACTTGTGAAAGCAGATTTTTGGCAGTGGCAACCAAGTCTTTGGTTTGTTTTGCTTTGGCTGGTCTCTAATAAGGCCCCGATTTCCTCCTTGTTCTGGCTACTGCTGAATTGCTGATGAATCTGTAAGGGCATCTCGAGGTCATCTGGCTGAGGGTTTGTGGGAGCTTGCACATCCCAAAAGAGACTGATTTCATTGGGTTTTACCTGGTTCTCTTGAACAGGATAACCTGTCAGATGCTATATTCCAGTAACTCTTCGACATTTCTGGGGACTTGCAAACAAAATCCGCTGCTAGATTTCCCCACTGTGGTTTCATCTGTTCTTCTGTATTCCGGTCAAGATGTGGTGTCTTTCTCAAATGGCCACTTGGCTCAGCTGGGAGCTGCGGGGTTGATGTTTGAGTCAGTGAAACTGTATCAGTGCTCTTCCACAGTGATACGGTTTAGGCTCCTTCAGTGCCAAGGATGAGCGGGCTTGGAGATGTTATTTTTAGGAATTGCTGGAGACTTGATGTTAAGAAGTGTAAGCTCAGCACTCCAGAAAACCTCCAGCAGGACCCTGTCAAGGACTGGTAAGCCTGGATCAGCCTGTGCTTTTCCAAGCAGTACTCTGAAAAAGCAAATGCTCAACAGACCTGTATTTGTGTAGTGTTGGTTGCTTAAAAAAAAAAGAAAAAAAAAAAAGAAAAAAAGGCAGAATTACTCTTTTAGACTATAGTGATTGTGTGCTTGCCCAGCTCCAGGTACTGTGGGCATTTGCCTTGTGAAACACCCCCACATTTCAGAGGCTGGCACAATACGATTGCTGTATTCAACAGCCCAGGCTTCTTGGAGTTGTAAAGGACCATCCATTGAAGAGTGGCAAGAGATCATGAGAAAGTTTGTGGGTGTTTACAGGAATTTGCAAATTTCCCATTCATTTTCTATGAGATACTCACACGGGCTGGCATTTCCTGACCAAAAAAAAAAGGAGGGGGGTGCTGGGAGGGAAAGAAAGCACTTGTCATATTGCTAACCATGTATTCAAGGCTGCAGGAGGTACAGAAGGACACTGAACAGGTCCATGTGGATAATGGGACAGATGCTCATATGTCTGCTCAGCCAGGCTGGGATCTCGTGGCATGCAGATGGATTGGATTGCTGTGGGTGACAGCTCAGGCTTGGGCTTTTCAGAGATAAGTTGGTCTGTGGCGCTGGCTCCTTCTTCTCGTTGCTGCTCTTGGATGTCGAGATTGCATTCACAGTTCCCAAGTTCCAACCTCAGCATACTACACACCCACAGATTCCCACAGCTTTGTGCTGAAAAATGTCCTCTCTAACAGAAATCTCCCAGTCCTTGTGGGCTTTTTTTTTTCACCACTGCAATAAACAGCTTTGTTTTGAACAGAAGATTGAACGTAGCTCATTTTCCCACCTGTGACCTGGTCTCTCATGTGCTAAATCTGGAGTAAACAAGTATTACTTGATCCCACCCCCTTGATCCTCACTTGCAATGGGATATATACAGCAATATGGCAATGGCACCTCTGAATTTCCTGGCAAATATTTCAGCCTTTTTTGCCTGTTTGTCTCAGTTGTTTTTGTGAAAACAGGCACAGATTTTGCTCATTGCTTCTGGAGGAGTATCTTCACATGAACAAATCAGTTATTTCAAGCAAAAAAAAAGATAATTCACACCTATTCTCTCTTCTTTACTTATATCTGTTGGTTTAGTATTCCTGAATAGAACAGAGCGTGTATTTAGTGATCAGTAACAAACCACAAATCCTTAATAACTTGTAATTTTGGAAACATCAATTAATCTTCACGAAAGTCCTTTGTAATGAAATACAGGCCCATTGCTCTAAAAGAACTGAAAACTTTACCAAAGGGAGTAGAAAAGGGATGGTGTTTGAAGGGAAACAAATTCAAGGAGCAGTGGCTAGAGCTGCAGAAAAAACGACAGATGATGTCTACGGGTTGTTTGTGAAACTCTGCTGCTCTGTGTCCCTTTCATGTGACTTTTCTCATGTGTTTAGTGGAGTGGATGTTGTTCTTTGTGAAGCACAACCTTCTGCTCAGCTGAAGGACATGTACAGTCCGTCTGGGGCTGAGGAGACCTCCTATGTTAAGAACCATATGTGTGTGCTTTCTTGGGCTGGGCTTTGTGAGATGTTGCAGCAGCAGCTGGACCTGCTCAAAATCTAATCAGGAAAGAATACTTAGACAGTTTATCCACAGCAAATAACTCAGCAGGTCTGTCACCAGTGCCCTTCTGGTCTGTGCAGATATTGCACACAGTAATTCATCCCTATAGAAAGAGCCCATCAATAAAGGCCACCCATTCTTTCCCAGTGAAGACCACCAATCCTTCAGTTGTCATGACTTCTCTGAGCCCATTGTTCCTTACTTCCTTTCTCATATAATAATTCTGACTTCCGTGACCTTTCTGTCTGCTCCTCCAACATGGATTTTAGGGCACCTACCACAGAAAGAAAACTGCATCTCAATGATTATCGGTCTTCATTCCTTTCACCATAGATGGAGTTGTATTTTCCTTTCACTCCATTTCCGTTTAGACTTTCTTTTCCAATTCCTTTAAACAGTCTGTCTCAGCTGCCCAGTTTGCAAAGGCCTCTTGTGCTCTTTACTGTGTTTTTCTCACACCCCTCTGAAAGCCACAGGGTCAAAACAATGCTTCTAATCTCATTTGAAATCCCTTGTGTACTTTGTTTAGTTATGTTTTTCTGCCAGTTTTTTTGACAGGTTTTTGCTTGTAAATGGGGGTTGCAGTTTCTTCTCAGGGGTTGAAATTCTGGTTTCATAAAAATCAATATAAAGCTTCAGTCAGACCAGGATTATGCTGAGAATCCTGAAAGAAGAAAGATTGCTATTGCTTCTTTTTCCCACATTTCTAGAGTTTTAGTAGACTGTATAGAATTTTGAGAAATATGAAAAACATTCTAGGTAAGAGTACAGGTAAGAGCAAAATTTCTTTTAGCCTGTTTCAGAAGCATGGGTTTGAATTTTTTCAGATGTATTGAACCACAATGGATTTTTTTCTTAGCTTTAAATTGTATATTTGTTTTTTCTGCCATTCTGCCATCCTTATTTATACTGAGTGCGTTCCAAACCCCTCTGAAGTTAGTGGAAACACTCCCATTGAACTCAGTGAACCCATCTCAGAGTTTCCCTACTCCACCTGAAGTCAGAGGGAAATTAGAAAGGCTGCCTGCAGCATAGGAGACTGCTGGTTTCAGGAGAGGGAGAGGTCTGTCTTTATTCTGTGCTCTTTCCCTCATTTGAGGGAATGCTGCTTTATAAGGATGTAACAGGGCTCTGTTTTCTTGTGCTTCAGGATCTACATCAGCCCTCAGTCTTAGTTTTTTGCACTAATGGCAGATATTTCATCCATATTCTTCTGATTCTTGTAAAATAGCTGAAGGTGATAAAAGCCCAAATATATTGAATTATATTTATTTTTACTCTTTTGGGCTTCAGTCGCCTCTTGCTGCTTTTTAAAGCATTTTTTTGTGTAATAAATCCATCTGGAATAGGTAGATTATAGTCAAGTTTACATCTCCCTCTGAACTGTGCAGGAAAAATTTAAGAGGTGATACTTTGAGTGCAGGCAAAGGTAAGAAGTGGTGGTGGGGAACCAGCCATCTGATTTTTTCTATATACCATAGAATTCTTATTTTGGACACTTGGCAAAAATTGCGTAGTGGAAAAATAAGTGTCATCATTGTGAGCTCTCTCTAAACTTGGAGAAGAAGAGGTGAGAAAAATTAAAAAAAAAAAAGACAGCAGCTCTTTGACAGGATCATTCTTCTGCAACAGGAAACTCATTCCTAACTAGAGCTGTGCATGAGACACCAGGCACTCCAAGCTGAATTCTGAATTTGTTGCACTAACTGTGCCCTGGGGGCTTGCTGACCAGTTAGGAGGATCAGCAGAAGAAACAATAAAGCATTTTTATTAGCCTTGGAGTCAGACCAGTGGGAATTTTCCAGAGAAGGGCCTACCCTAGTTCTCTTTCATAAACCAACTTCCTCCAAACTGTTTGATAACAAGGGAAGTGTAAACAGTCAGAAGAAGAAGGGGGGCCAGAAAAGCCTACCGTTTGTTAATTACATGGATGTTTTTGAACTGTCAAAATGTGGCAGCTCCATAGCATTTCTGTCAGCCACTGGGTATGAGTGGTTGTGGATATCTTGTCTCCATGTCAGGAAACCGCACTGCTCCTTGGGCCTGAACTGGATTTGGCCAATGACTTGTTGTGGAGTGGTTTGGGTTGGAAGGGGCCTTAAACACCACCTGGTTCTGACTGCCCTGCCATGGGCAGGGGCACCTTCCACCAGACCAGGCTGCTGAAAGCTTCATCCAGTCCGGACTGGAACACCTCCAGGGATGGGGCAGTGTTCCACTTCCATCCACAGCTTCTCTGGGCTGTTCCAGTGTCTCACCACGCACACAGTAGCAAATTTCTTCCTAGTACCTAATTTAACCCTGCCCTCTGTCAGTTTAAAGCCATTCCCCCTTGCCCTGCCACCTCATCATGGTGATCATTGCAGTCAAAGGTCTCAGACAAAACAAAGGCACTGCGCAAATGTGCACTGAGAGACAGAGATTTCAACAGAAGAAATGCTTTGAATTATTACTTGCATCTGATATTCTCACTGGTAGTGCTCTATCTGCTGCTGTCAGGTCAGAGAGTTTTTTGTTTCTCTCACTGTCCAGGAATGCTGCAGCAGCAGCAGCAGGAGCACTCATCCCAGGTGAGGGATGACAGCCCTTTGCTTAGTTTGCTGCCCTCTGGATCAAGCTCTGAATATTTTAATCTGACAGAAATAAAGGTCAGGGATCTCCAACAGTGGTATTGGCTGCTAGATAACAGTACTTCTAGAAAGTAGGTCTTTGAGTTAGGCTTTTCCTCTTCTGTCTTACTCTGGTCTGCTGTAAAACATAAAAGCCCAAACCCTTGATTTCTATGGAAACAGATACATAAATACTTTCAAAAATTTGATTTCAATGGGAAATAGATACAGAAATACCTTTAAAGATTTGATTTAATTCTGGATCTAATATGCACTGAAATAACAGCATGCTCTGAATTGATTCTGCTGAGCACACTCAGATCCTTTTAAACTAATGCTGCAGCTGAAGCTTTGGGCACTGCAGAAATGTGATTCTAAGCCAGGGTTCTTAAGGTCACCTGGTTTTTAATGTTGTCTTTCAGTGAAGGTGAAGCTACTTTATTTTTTTAAGCCAAAAGCAAGAGCTTCTCAAATGCTTAAAAGTGGCATCAATGATTCAACAAAACTTTTACTGCAACTGCTGACTTGAATTTTGAGAGATTTTCTTGTATATCAAAGCCAAGAGACTTAGCTTATGGGTATATCTGTATAATTTCTTGACACTGGTTTTGAAGATGACCATCAGGATTTCAAAGCAATAAAGTTAATCTAACTGTACACTACTACTCTTTCCAGTGCCTTTGCATGCTTAAAATAACCCAAAATTATTTCTGACTAAACGTGCTAGTCAAAAAACTGGAAATACCACAGTTGATGAAATGAGGACAGGTTGGGCCAATTTTTTTTTTTCTCCTTATAATTGCCAGTTATTGACTTCCTTTTTGTCAAGGTCACCAGAAAGCTATGGAAAACTTTATCCCAGAATATTGGGTTTACTGGCATTTCTTGAAGGAAGAGCGTAAAATACGTGAAGAACTTGCAGAGTCTCTGCCCTCAAGTCTCTTTACAAGAAACTATTTTTGTGATTAGATGCTGGACCAAGCTGCTCTGCAATTTTTCCACTGCTATTAACTGTAAATAACTTCCAGCCTCACATTAACCCTTTCAGCTCATGACAAGCAAAACTGTTCTGTATCTGCTGGGTGTAATGAGAGAAACAGATGAGCTGGGAATTTGAAGCTGGATCTGAGGCAGAGCTCTTTTTTGTTGGGACTGTGTTTATGAACTCTTCTGTAACTTTCTCATTCCTGACTCCCCTTAGAGAGTGCAAATATTTTTATCGGGTAGAACATTTTTGGGAAATACATCCATGGTCGTGGCTGGATTTTGATCTTGTGCCTGCTGAAGCAAGTGACAGCGTTCTTGCTGGCCTTTGGGAAATGGCTGTGTGCTCTGCAGACATTGACCTGAAAAGACTTTAGGATCTCTCTGACAGGCCCAAGCTGGAAAGTCGTAGCTCTAAATTCAGTTCCTAATTCTATGTGTTTGTCCAAAGGCAGCAGGACCTCAGATATGAGTGGAGCCTGTAAATGCTAAAAAAAAAATAAACCAAAACGCTGATGGGAATAAAAATATGAATACATGTTGAATTAAGGAGGAAGGCAGGTCTTTTTGAGAAAGTCTTGAGAGGGAAATTCTCTAGCCTTGTGCTTCCCCTTCTGGAATGTCCATGTAATGCCAAGATCGTGTCCCAGTCTTGACTCCTAAATCCTCTGCTGTGGCCTAATTACAGAGTGGAATCTGGTTGAGAATTTTCGGGTGCCTTCATGGACGCTAAAGATGATGGGAACACAGGGAAAAAGTCCGTGCTTCAAAGTATGTGATGATTTGGTCTCTAAACATTCCAAGATTAAAGATGCTGCGATACTATGGAATCCTGTGCACCTGTCAGGCTGCAGCTGAGCTGAGCTGATCTGTGTTTTAAATGCTCCAGTCACACATATGAAGCTGAAGAGTGACCCTATCATGGATTTAGGAGATGCATGCTTTGCAGGGCACGTTTCGATCTCTTCTTCTTTATCTGTGACAGTATAAGGATCTGTAGAGATTTTTTTTCACATTAAGAACTCTTATCAGAGAAATACAGTATGAAATGGATTAATTGAAAATCGATCTTGTGCCACATATTATGGATGAGGAAAGTTTTATACCTATTCTCTCTTTGCCACAAAAGAGGGAAAAAGTGGTTACTATGACCATTTAAAAACTCTTGCGCTGAAAACATTCCCAGGCACTGTTGGTTTTTTTTTTTAATTTTCCTTTTTAATAAGAATTATGCCACAGAGGCACTGGCTTATAAAGTTCATTAGGTTTTAAAAATATATGTGAACTTCTTGGTCAGACAAAATTAAAAATTGGCAGGCAGTCACGTGGGAAACTTCTGGCAGAGCTGAAAAGTGGTTCCAGTCTCCCCATGGTCCTTGGAGAAGGATTTTGGCTTTTCTCTTTCCTTCTGGGTGTTGGACAAAGGTCTCCAGTTCAGCATCCGCCAGCAGAATTTTACCACTGGCTTGAATGAAAATCAGATCGTGTATCAAAACGATGACTAGATGTGTTATCAGAAATTATCTGAACTGTACCCAACTACCCTGGCCAGAATGGTGGTCCTCAGGGTTTTCCATAGGACTTTTTAGTCTCATTCAGGTCATGAGCATCTGTAGTGGAACTTCTTCTGGATTTTATTGCGACCAAGTAACAGCCTTGGCTTAGTGTTTTTTTTTCTTTTCAAAACTAAACCTGTCAGCTTTCTGTCTCAACCACGAGGAGAGAAGCAAGGCCTCTTGAGGCTGTCTTCTATGTCTCTGCCAGTTACTCTCCTCCCATGGTGTCTCAACCCTCAAGAATAATCATGACACCCAAAATAACTAGCCTTCATTGAAAGTTGTGATCAAAAAGAAATATTACGAAACCTGAATTTTTACTGCTTGCTTTTTTCAGGACCCCACTCCAAGGGCTTCAATCACTACCTGGGAAATCGCTATGGTTGGAGCTGCAACAGCCTGATGGATAAATCTTCTATCCCATCCTCTTTGCTTAATGTGGGATTCTGAAACATATTCACATAGCAGAAAAGGTAAATGTAAAGCTTTTTGTGTTTTCATCCACCAGCTTGGTTGTGCTGCTATTCAGGATGAGCCTGCAAGGCTTTGGGATCCGGTTAGACTGAGGGTTCCAAAATGGAAATTGTTGTTTGTGCTGAGCCCCATGCAGCAGAACAGATCCCATTACAGGTTTGGGGCTGGGTTACGGGGGAAATAACCGATGGTTGAAAAGTACATAAAGAGGAGGGGAGAGCAAAGGAGAAGAACTGGGAAAGGTTTGTGCTGGGCAGAGGAGGAGAGGCTTAGCCTGGCTATTTAGTCCAATCCCAATGTGATGTTTTGCCTTTCTGTATTCTGCGGAAGATAGAAAGGAATAAACAGTGAAAAAAAAAAATTTAGAAGTGTGGTGGTGGTGGGAAGTAGGCCAGATAGAAAACTACAAAGTTATATTGTTGGTGCAGAAACCTCGGCTATGTATGGCGCCCAGAATTGTCGTCATTTTGCCTCTCCTAAGCAAGGCAGCTGTGCATCCAAATTAAGTGTCTAGGAGAAAATATTTTCTTTTCCAGATGAAGCTAGAAGACTAGCATTTGGTGCTGGAAAGATACACTTCTCTGCTATGGTTTCTTCCTGATGAGTTTGCAAATTTTCCCTGAATTGTTAATTCACCCTTTCCATTTGAAATTTGAAAGGCAAAAGGTTTTATTTTACTATTTTGTCTATGCATGCATGTCAGGGTGAAAAAGGGGGAAGGAGGAAGCAAGGGATGGAGATGGGCTCTTGTGTTTTGCTTTAAAACCATGTGTTAAACATAATCCCTTTGCATTCATCTGTAGAAACAGTGTCAGCATCCACAGGGGGCTGCTGTGTTTGAACAAGACTGCTCAATTTGTTTTTGATTAAGCATAATTATTTATTGCAAGACATGCAAGTACGGGTAATACCATCTGACTCCTGGCAGGGAAGGTGTGTGTTATGATTTGGGTTTGTTGTTTCTCTCTGTCTTGGTTTAAATTTCTCTCTATCACCCAATTTTTTTGACAAAACAGGATGTATTTTTGGGATACAACTTAAAAAGTATTATTTATCCTGAGAACAGCAAAAAGAGCAACCTTGAGAGATTTCTATAATAGAAATGAAACAATCAACACAGAAATATGAGGAAGAAATTACACCCATTAAATACATCTAGACTGATGAATGATATGATGGCTGCCTATTCAAGTTGGAAATTTTACACATGATTGAAGCTTTATTTAGTCTAATGAAATGTGCTTCCTGAATGCTGCATCTGAGTGACGGCGTGACCTAGAGCACAAAAGAAAGTATTATGTGATTAGACTGAGATCATTCTCATTTAAAGTCATTGTGATATAATTTTACGTTTTTAATTAGCAGCATATACTTTTGTGTCCATTGCCTCTTTTATTGCAAATACCTTTTCAGGTCTTGTCCTTCCACAGGCTTGTTTGAAGCTCAGCATGGATTAACAGCAAAGGGGTTTGGAGTTCATTGATCCTTTTTTTTTTTTAAATCCCCCCCAAAGTGGTGAATGGTGGGAGGGGAGGAAGCTGATCTTATAGAAAATGCTCATCTTGTGCTGAATTTTTCCTGTGTTCCATAGGAGATTCTTTACATTTTAGCTTGAAATCCAGCTTAAATACCTTGTTTGGCCCGTGAAAATGTTGATAGTCACATCTTTTAAATCAGTGAAATTAGAGTTATTGGTGAAGCATCTGATTCTAGAGATATTCCCCTCAACATCTTTGCTCTGGCAGCTGGGATTTCATGAGGGCCATGGCATGATACTGCTTTACATCACTGGGAGTTTGGACCTACATCCTCTACACCACACATTTCTTACCCCACTTCACCTTTATGAGCTGGGCCTTTACTTTGAAGCTGTTTTGTGTACCAGGCTGGAAGGCAACTCCTCACACAGAAATCCAGCGTTTGGATTAAAAGCTATTAAATCACGTTTGACTCGAGCAAAATTTAATGTGGTTCATAATACAATTTCATGAGCTATTGAGATTTCTGGCACCATAAAATGAGTTTGTTAATGGGTTTCAGCAGTTGTTACTTAAAGTGATGTTAAAAAGTAATGAAGGGGGAAAGTAAATGCAAGGGGTGAACTTGCTTCTCAAGTCTGCAGTTCTTTCCTTTCCCGGAGCATTAGCAGGGGTAAGCAAGCATTAAACAGGTTCAGTGTGCTGCCTTTGTGTGAAAGAGCTCACTGCAGACCCCATATTTTCAGATGAATATGAACTTGCTGACCACAATCCTGACTTTCAGCTTGTTAGTGAGGTTGACTGATGAACACCCAGGACCAGACAGATAAGCCAGACACTTAATCTATCTACTGTATGTGTTCAGTCAGACTAAAGCTTTATCAATCATTTCAAACTGCATTTCAAGAGCATATTGTATAGTTTCCCATTACCATAAATCACTGCAATTGGAGCCAGGAACAATTTAACCATCTCATTCATGAGGCATCTGAAGGTGTCCATGTACCTGTAAGTACCTTAATTTGTGCCTGTATGGAAGATTCATAATTCCTTAGCAATTTTCTGTTTTTATTGCAGCCTGTAGTTGAAATTTGGGAGGGCAAAAGAAAAAAAATCAGGAACAGCCTTTCAATAACAGTTTTTTAAATATTTCAATTTGAAACGTAGGATAGTTTTCTTTGACCACTTTTTGCCTCACTGCATAGGTATCTTCTTGTTCTGGCTTGTATCTCCTGCTACAGTGAAAAGGACAAAGTTAAAAAAGGGTATGATAAATGTATGTGCCAATTGCAGAATAAAATCTAATGCTGATAGAGACAAAAAAATATCTTTTCTTAAAGGAGACACCCCCATTTTTGCCTGTCTTATTACTTTTTAAATTCTGTTTTTACACATCTAGTTGTGCAGGCTAATCAAGTATTTCACAAAAGTAAGGCAGCATGTTTACAGGTAGGGAGGGCTGAATTTTTGGTGCTATTTACAGAATTTAGGCTTCAAATGTGCTCAGACCTTTTTTTTTTCCACTTCAGTTATTGTCTGGCCTAAACTTCAAGACATAAGGTCCAACAGCCATTCCAAAATCTCATGTTAGCATTCCAAATCTCATGTTAGCCTTCTGGATTGTGACAAACCCAAGTACTTCCAACCAAAAGAGATTTGACTCCTTTTGGAGCCTTTCTACCGGCATAGATAATTGTCCAAACTTTGGTTCCTAGGAATAAATGAAATATCATGGCCTAATTTTTAGAAGCCTCCATATTTATATCATCAGAATTTTGTTTTCATTACTTTTAGCTATTTTTATACCTTGTTTTTTCTCGGTGGCCATAGTAAGCGTACATTGGTGTGGTGTGTGAGAAGCTGGTGGACCCCATTTGAAGTCATGCAATATTGCATAAGTTACAGCTTATCAAACCCAAGTTATTTCATTATTTTCCCTTCAAATTACATTTTGTGGTCTATTAAGCATCATTTTCTGATAATTGGTGAAGTCTGAGTGCAGTCTCTATAGTATATGGCTGGTCTAGATTTGGGCCAGGCTTTGTGCATTATAAACCTGTCAACAAATCCTGTTTTCGGCTGTGATGTAGCACTGAAGGGCAGTTGAGGAGGAGACATGATAAAGTCTATGGGACAAATTACACATCACAAATTAATTATATGTAATGCTTGGCATAATAGACATGAATTTTGGGCATGACCATAATACATGTTTTTACTGCCAACAATTATCATCTGCTTTAAGTCATGTCTTGGATGAAGAGTGGATCTTGTGATGTTACGGTAAATGCACAGAATATGAATAAGCAGACACCTATGGGTTTCAGCTCTGCATGTGGAGATTAAGTGCTTGACTGTGGATATACTTCAGGTGCATTCAGAGCAATTTGGTTTCCCATGCTAACTGCAGCGAATGAGTGGAATTATTTCCATGGGTTTCCGTGAACTTTTGGATTGAGGCCCAGAGCCTGATCTCATACTTTGCCTAGAGGAGATTTCTGAGAACATGCAGGCTTGGGCATCCAAGGGACTAGCAATGCCAGAGTGGTTGTAAAGGGCCACAGCCAGGCCCTTTATTTACAAGTTAAATGACTTCCCAACGTGTTCTGGGGAGCTTTAGGCAGCTTGTGGTTTGTTTCACCTACTTGACATGACACTGAGAAAGAGTTGAGTCCCCATCCTTTGACAGACAACAGATCAGCTGGTTACAAATGTTGATCAGCTGTATGAAAGCAGAGGGTGAGACTACACTAGGATTGAAGTTTTGGGTTTGTGGACTGTGGGAAAATTAGTTATACAGACTTTTGGGTCTCCTCTGCTGAAATGCAACTCTTGATCACTGTAATTTTGGATGATGCTTAAATGGTTTCTCGGACTACGCAAACCACAGGCTGACACAAGCTTTGCCAAAGAATGAAGAGTGGCTGAGCGGCTGTGCTTCTTCACAGCATGTTTCTGAGATTTGTTAGTTCTGTCACACTCCTCAGACCTGTGGAAATGAAGGGAAAGGGCTTTCCAGAGATATTCCGCTGATAATTATGAATAAACTCACAGGCACACCACATAAAAACCTTCTAATGGTTCTTGCACTGATGCATGAGTGGTAGTGAGGAGGATGTAGTTTAAAAATACAACACAGACTTTTTTCTTGTAAAACATTTCAGGAAATCCTGCATTTTAGTGGGAATTTTTTACCTTTGAAGAATACTGCATTTGAAGAATTTATAATGCTCTATTATCTCTGGGCCTAATTTGCAAAATACTTATGTAAAGTGAAATTCAGTCTGCAAAGATATTTCTTTCTGAGTCTTCTTGTTGCATAGCCATGTAAATGTTCTTACGCAAGTAGAGACAATAATTATGGCTTAAGGCTATATACATTACAAGCAGGGAATTCCTCATACATTTAAATACATATTTTAGAAGCAAATCTGGATCTGGGTTCAAAATCCAGAGTGGATTGACACCAGTTTACATCATCAGTATCTGGCCTTTTGAAATCCAGAGAACCCATTAAAAATAAAACTTGTGGTGGGGGGAGACTGGAGTTATATCATATAGCAAGTGAGCACAGGAATGGCTGGCAGGAGAATGGTATGCTGCAGATGAGCTGGATGGGGGACAGATTTGCACTGTTATAAAACACATGGGAAAAGTCCCTTCTGTTTATTTCTCTTTTTTTCACCCCCTTATTAATTTACCGCAACCACAAGCCATGTGTTCCAGTTCCTGTCTGGGAAAAGAGGCTGGGTAGGCCGTGTTGTGACTTAGTCCAACCAGTGATCTGAAAGCAGCCGGAAAACCCCAAGAAATTCTGAATTGCTTGTAAAAGAGCTGAGGAGCGTTGTTTGTAAACCATTCAGCATTAGGGACAAGGCCACTCTGGTCATACTGTGCTCCCTGTTAGGTGTTAACAGCTGCAATGAAGGACATCAGCTGAAGATCAAGTGGACAAAATATCTTCAATGAAAGCTTATGCCTTAAAATTGTTGGATTCATAGTGCACCCAAAAGTTTATGTTCAGTGTTAGCAGAGCAGTGACTTGTGTGAAATATCCCAACATTTATGTACTTCGTAAAGAGTTGTTTCATGTAGATAATATTGAAAACAGGAGAACTCCTGCTTAAGTTCCTCTTTTCTTTTCTTGCTCTCAAGGTGAGAGAAGCATGTTGCTGTTCCTTATGCAACACAGATAATTTCCTCTGATACATAAAGGTCTGTGACAGGCTTGAAGCTACCTCTTGTTCTTTCTCTTTCCAGCCACTCCTGTAAGATCAAGCCTCTCACCTGCCTTCAATTAAGACCTTGCGATATCCTGGATAGGGATGGAGATATGTTTATTGTCTGGATTATAAAGTAAAATTTATGAACTGTTGGTTTCGAACGCCTAAAATCCAATATATTGGTTTTTATGTGGCTCACCTGTGATAAAGATGTGATGAGCAAAGTTAACCTCTCATCTGAGCACTCTCCCCATGGTTTTAGAAGGTTGAGCATGGTAAGTGCAAGAGCACAGCCTGGTAAATGGAAATATATCTGGGAATTAGTATAATCTTACCGACTGCTGCTGGTGAGACTGCAATGAAATTACTTCTCACTGATAAGATTGATAAAGGTTGTTGCTGCACGGTTTTAAACTTCTGTTGTAGCTTTAAATATCTAATTTTTATCCAGTGTTTATGTTAAACTTCAGCATTTTCTTCTTTTTTTTTTTAATTAACTCTAGCCTTTTTTGTCTTTTTTTTTTTTTTTTCCGAGTGCCTATTTATATTTTGCTACCAGTTGTGAATCTAAAAGAGATATTTGCCTTTTGGATTTCTCTATCCCAAGCTTAATCCTTCCCAGAGACTCAAATGAGATCAAGGTCAGGTTTTGTCATTAAAGATGGAGAGGGCACATTTCTTTCCTAGTGTGCCTCAGCCACAGACATCTTATGTGGTTTGGTGAGTGTGAAAGGCTGGAGAGATTTTGTAACTCTGGTGTAAAGGAGGAACTCTTATTTCATAATTTATCCTTTAAATTTGAAAGAGCTAAAACATTTAGAATAGAGGGTAATTAATGTGTGTTGCAAAGACAGATCGTTCAACAAAGAGCCTGAATATTTACTGTTGGCACTAATGCACTGTTTGCCAAAGAAAATCCTAAATCCCTGCTGAAATATATTTAAATTTGAATTGTGTATAAAGTATATAATTACATCCATAATGATGATATCACAGATGCCTGCACATATATTTTGTGGTGTTATTTTTGCTCATATCTGGAGCTGAGACTAAAAACACTTTCAAATTCAATGACTTTGATAACACAAGTGGGAGAATTTTTACTTTTTAACACCAATATGGAATTTTGTTAAGTCATTTCCTTGAGGGGAAAATTCTGATTTTGGAGAGGGTTATTGTAATGTGCACAGTTCTCCTGGTTTAGGTGACTGGTTAGGCTGGTCTGGATATATTCTATGGGGATCTAGATGTGTATATATTCTACCTCTTTTTTTTGTGAAGAAATTAATTTTCAGAGGTATTATTGCTCCTCTTTCTCACACAGACTCAAATCTGTACAGTCCACGTGCTGCTGAGTCAGAAAATTTATTTAGATGCTGTTTGTTAGGCAAGTTTTGCCCGTATTTACTTGTGTCTGTGCACCCGAAGAATAAAATGTTCCCAAGCATGAGAAACTGCCTTGATTTGAACACTCTGTATGTGGAGATGCTGCAGTTCAGAACCCTCCAGGTGTGTCAGTCTGTGTTTGAGCCCGTGTAGGTGACACAGCTGATCACCAGGGTGACAGAGCTGGGGACCACATGTTCCGTGTGTTTTTCAGCCCACAATTAACAGCCCGTGGATCATGGGGCTCATGGGAAAGGCTCCTCTGGTGCAAAAATAGAAGGAACAGCCTTCTGACAAGAGCTGGCACCTTCATGACAGCCATATCCTTTCACACTGTGGTATAATGCAGTTCAGCCTGCTTTGAAGGCCGAATTTGGTGGTGGTCCTGCCTTATCTCTCAGTAGATACTGATCTTTATCACAGAGTCATAACAAACTGGTGGAGTTGGAGGGGGTGAGAGAAGCCTTTGGCTTCGTTTAGAACAAGTCTGACGTGAGCATTGAGATATTCTGTACTTTGGGTGACTGGCTTTTTTTGTGTCAAATTTTAAGAAGTTTGTAAGACTCAGTGTTAGACCTGCTCCATTTATCCTCCTGGACAAGGAAAGAGCTCGTTTCAATGAGGTGTTCAAAATGTCAGGCTTAAAATTCTTGTATTCAAGGACATTCTGTTTAATTCTTTTGTGACTGCAGCTGAAGAATAGGAAATGGTGTTCTAGTGTAATTTCTCAGGCAAATGCAAGGTTGTCTTAGTAACTTGTGACCCCCTTGACTCAGAGTCTGAGGAGAGAAAAGGCAAAGTTATTCAGCGATTGGAGGAAAGTGGCGCAAAGTGTTATCTCAGAGCTGTGATATTTGGCTTCCAGTGGCCACAGAAACTTGACACACATCAAACGTCAAACTAGCTGATAGCAGACAGGAAGGATTAGTGTTGACACAGCAGAGCTGACCCCTGCCAGCAGCGAGGCTGTGTTTAAATACAGCCACGTCGCACTAAAATCACCCCGGGCGTACGAGCGGTACAAACTGGAGGTGAAGGTATAGGAAACATGGGGCGTTGGGACATTCTCCTGCCTAATTGGGCTGACAGCTCAGTCTGGATGGAGGACAGTGTTTATTTACTCATTGTTGTGTGATGAGCAAATAGAAAGATATGCCCGCTTTAGCCCATGCTGATATTGGTCCTAACACTGTCTGGCTCCAGCTGCCGTAAGCCAGGACAATACAACACAAAAACTTCCTATTCACCATCACTCCTAAGTCTGTCCTGGCACAGATATGCAATGACCTCAGACCACAGTTGGGTCTAATAAGGAATTTATCTTCATGGAAATGTGACCTCTTGCTACCAGAAGGCTACAAAAATACAAGTAACAATGGGTAAATGAAGATAAAGGTTTATCCTGGCCAACTGTTGCATTTCCAAAACAGTCCAACCCTGGCAGGCAAAAACTGCTGTTTGACATAGGACGCTGTCTGAAGCTCTTAAAAAAGTTATCCAGGTCACTGTGGAAAGAACATGCTCTTATTATTGTTTTTATAAGTGAAAATTAGTGGATTGATGCCTTTTTCTTTTGAGTCATGCAGACATTCAATATCAGTTTTCAATTCCCAGAATCCACTTTGGATACAGGAAAAGAGATTTCAGGAAATTCAGTTTTTCACCAAGGAATTAAGCCTTTTCCTCTCTTAACCTCCACCCTCCACACTAGGAGTTCATACTCTGTATGTGCTTTTAATCTTGACTTCAATATATTTTACTGTGGCGAACTTTTAGTTACAGTTTAATAACTTCAGCTTTATTTTGCCCCAGGCCATATTATAATGAATGAAAAGCTTTTTCTATGATTTAGCTGAATTTATGCAGCTGCCCTTGAAACAGCTGCATAATTTTTCCTACTGACTAGGAAGGGTAGAAGTTTAGTCAGCACAGACTGATCAGCTGAATTCTGCTTCCAAACTCAGTTATGCCAAAAAATCACGTGGAAACGAACGCAGATCCGTGACCATGCTTCTAGGTACCTTGTGCAATGTTCTTTCTTAAATTAAAGTTATCCTCACCCCCAAAAGTAATTTAGACTGAATAAGGACCATATTTTTATATGGTTCTGAATGGTACCTCGTGCAATGACATCTTTAATCTGGAACACCCAAAATAGCTGCTTCCCAGTTTCCAGTCTTATGAAAGAAGTGGTGAGTAGATATGGGAAGAAGCTTGCATCAACCAGTGGTTATCTTACATTTGACCACTTCTAGGTTGGTTTTTCCCATGAGTGCAGCTTACAAATTGACCAGATCCATCAGTGGCTCCATCAAAAGCTACGGAGAGATGCGTCAAAAGTACATTTGCAGAGCCTGTGCAGTAGTTCTGCCAGGAATTATGTGGCCAGCTCAGAACAGGCATCGAGCCTTTCACCTTGTTCATTTCATGTCTTAAAACCTGGCATCTGAAAAGGAATCCTATCCAGGAGCCTGTGCGGATTCCAGCCGAGCAGGCAGCGAGGATATTGGATAGTACACACTGTGTGGGAACCTGCCTACAAATTGAAGGATGGCAGATAGGATGGAAGAGGCAAGAGGTCAGTAGTATGCCGCTTAGGGAGCACGTGGTTTGAATGCAACTGTGAAACCTAAGACACCTCATCAATTTGTGAGACTTCTTTAATAAGGGCCCAGCTTCATCTGAATGCAGGGAATCCTCTCCAGAATTCCAGACACATGAAAGACATTAACTCATAATTCCTAGTAGTCTCCTGAGTACCTGTTAATAATTATGGCTGGCCTTTTTGGCCTTAGAAGCTTTCAATTACCTGGTGTTAAACCTTTTAGAGTAAACTGGAAACCAGTATAGGATTCTGAATGTGAAAAGGTGTATTTGTTGATACTTCTGTGCACTGACAAATCTGAACCAAGTGTATGGTTCTTACTCTCTCAGGATTAGCAAATATCAAACTGAAATGAAGAACAACTATTTACACGTACTTCAAATAGCAGGTTTAAAAGAAATCTTGTAAAGGAAAGAAAAAAAAGCAGTAATAAACTCTAGTCTGAGATCATACTATTAAACAGAAATATTATTAAAAGAATGTTTTTTAGAAGAATGAGAATGATCAATTTGCCCAGCTGTTCTTAGCAAGGAAAATGTTAATTAAAATTAAAAGAATTATATACACATACTATTCATCTCAGTATAAAAAGTTAAGCAAAGAAAGCAAGGCAGATTAGATCCTGGTGTGGAGTGTGCGCTCTAAACTTAAAAAGATTATAANCGAGAGCACATTGAGTCATGCAACGAACCTTTTATTCATTACAGCTCTGAAAAATTTGGGGTCAGTTCTCAATTCCATTATAAAGGAGACTTAAATGTAGTGTTTCTGTAATATATGTTCAGTTAAAAGCCCTCCTCCCAGCTTTTCCCTGCCAGAATGAGGTAAAGAATCTGGAGATTTTAGAACTAATAAGCCAAGCAGTAAAATGGTGCACATTTGTGTGGAGCCTGATGAGGGATGGGAATGCACCCAGGCTGCTTCGGCACAGACGCTGACGGGTGGACGCACCAGGACTTCATTCTATGAATCAACCTTGGCAAATACCATCCATGAAAATTCAAAGAGGGGAAAAAAGGAGAGAAAAACCTGACTCTGGTTGTTACACACTGCACGGGAGGAAAGCTGGACAAGCCATCCACCTGCAAACCAACTGCTCAGCCTTGGGAAATTGGGAAAGAAGAACTGAAGAAATCTTAGAGAACGGTGTTGGGAGTACCTGGACATCCTTGACTTCCACTGATGTGGAGAAAAAAAAATTGAAAAATCTACTTTCTCTGGGCAGGAAAACCCATGAAGTTACAGAATGATGTCATACTGCACTGAACTGAAAAGCTCAGTAAGACAACTGCTATCAAATACTCCAGCTCTTACTTGTTTGGGAGCCTCTGCAGGTCAGAAAGCTGAGACAGATGTTCCACACCCCATCCTGCACTGCAGTTCAGGCCTTTCCACAGCACTGGGATGTGCTGTGGGATCAGATGGATCAGAAAGTTATTCTTTCAGTTGCAAAGATCTCAGCTCCTTCAGAACTCACATATGCTTCATTAGTGAAAAGATTTTGATAATAATGAACCTCATTTAAACATTCTGAATGCAGTCCTTAAACATACTGGGTTAGAAAAATTTAAAGTAATAAGGTAGGGAATAAAAGAAAATTCTTGCATTCTTCATGTGGTTGAAAATATAGTCTTTCCTTACAGATTTAATTCTTCCTATGAATGTCCACACTGTGTTTGCAATAATTTAAAAAAACCTGGATAGAAACACACTGGAGTGAGTGTTCTTGAAGTTAATAGAAAATTCTGGGCCTTCAACTCTGATAAATGTAACTCTAGAGTCCTATGAAAAATTTCATTTTCAAGGAAGCCTTGCCTTTTTATGGGAAATTTGTCCAGCTGAAAAATTTTACTGGCTCTACTCCTCATTCCCAGTTACGGACCAGATTTGGAAATACCTGTGAAAAACAATATATTGGTTTCAAGGAAATGCATGGATGAAAGCATTGTAATTGAGGACATCCAGATCTGTTCTTACAGAAATGCTTTGTATTTACACGGTCCATTACTTACACGTCCTGAAGAGCATTACAAGCATAGAAAACTCCAAAAGGGTGAAAGTTAGCCAAGAAAACCAGCTGTGCATGACTTTGAGTCCTACTCCAAAAACTTGGAATACATCTGCATGGCTCGTCAATACATCTGTATTGCTCTACTTGCAATGTGACTGGTTTGGTCCTAGAACTACTGAGACAGAGCAATGGAGGTATATAAAACCAGGGCAGTCACGGAAAAAGGAAATTTCAGTGTCTTTGTGCACAAAATTGTTTGTGTTCAGGATCAGCAAGATGGGTTACAGATGTACATCGGAGAAACAAAGCAATTCACTTGGACTTTTGCAGAGCATTCTCTTAAAAATTCTTTGCAAGGCTTTAAAAAGATGGGGAGGGGGCGAGAAGGAAATATATATTATATATTTTTTATATATATATATATATGTATTCCTGAGAGTGACTGCAATCCTCAAGGCCATGCAAATAGTTTGTACCTTTAATCATTAAGGTTTCCTAGGGCTGATGAGAAGTTAGGCTGGGTAGGAAAAATACAGGGCATGAAGCTGAGAGATTTGAGTTCAATTCCAACTTCAGGACAGAATTCCCACATGACCATTGGCCTCTTGTTTGGACCTGTGTTTACCTACACAATGGAAACACAGAGTGTTTCACCCACACTCTTGCTGAAACATTGCTCTGAAATAAAAATGGCGCTGAACCACTTTAGAGAGCAGACCTACCTTTTCTGGCTGGAAAAGCCATGGGCATTTTGGTTCTTTGGGTTTTTTTTTTTTAAGAAATAACACAGAACTTGTTCCAAATCAGAAATAACACCTCCTCCCTGTTCCTGCAGTTTTTCTAGGTGGATTGCAATCCCAATTTCTGAGCCTGGCTTAGTGTAGTAAGTATTTGCCTCATGCAGCTCTCATCACTTGCTGTATTAGGACATGAGTTGGGTGACTAATGCAAGGCCTCGCTGAGGGCATGGCCACATCCTCTGCTGCCAGAGCAGGGAGCTCCCACTGAGATGTTGTCCCCTTCGCAGGTCAGTGCAAACCCCCTGCATACGGCTTTTAGAAGAAGAAAATTCAGGTTATTGGATCTGTGTCTTATCACGGCTATTTGGTGTGATATTTCCAGCAGAGTGATATAAAGTTAAACCACTTCTGGCTCTGTAGACATTATTTTAAGCTAGGTTGAGCATTTCCTTTTGATGAGAAGTTGCATAGTGCAGGTTTAGACACTTGGTCCTTTGCACGGACCTGAGGTAAACTAGATTTTGACTTTACATTAAGTCCCTGTGACTATTGTCTAAAGAGATTGTAGGTTCTACATCACTAGAGTGCCCTTTCTGGGTATTCTAGGTCTGTGTCCATCTTATCCACCTTCAGGCACCTCGCTGTTGTGCCAAATTTAGGAACCTCATTACACAGGCAGGCTGGTGAAGTGATCTGTTGTGAGTACATGTATCCTGTGTTCTCTTGACCATGGACACAACCACCCTTCTAATTGAAAGGTACTAGTTGGTGATTGATCCAGGAGTACTCTTCCAGAATATCATTGGCTTAGTTTAAGTTATTACCCCAATGACAACAATAATCTGAAAAAGAGAGGTAGAATAAATGTTTACATATGTGCAGCTGTAGAAGGGAATCAGCAGAGTAACTAACTTCACATCCTACCTTTATGTAAATTTTTTTGTACACAAGTCCATTGTAATCGATTCAGTCTTGAACAGTTTGTTGGATTAAATCTGGCACAAAAGTTGCCAATTCTGAGTTTGCTTGAAATCTTGAAATATGGATCCATTTGGGGCCTCTTCTTTAAACAGCAGTTATTCAGCTTTGCTGGAGTTGCTAGTTGAAGTCACCATCAGATTTCCGTTCTGTGGAAAAAGCACTTGTTATAAATCTCAAATAGTCAGTAATTGATCACAGCCTGGAATTGTAAAACTCTATCTCAGTGCCTGAAATAGCACATGTTTGTGGTGTGGTATGTGGTTTCAGTCCCTGTCGAGAAAAAGGGAGACCTTGGAGAATATGAAAGTCTTAAGGAGCTTTCCACTAATAGAAGGGTCAAGGGACAGCACTGTCAAAGCATCCCCTCGTTAAAGCTGTGTGGGGAAACAAACTGCGTTCGACCTCCGGTGTCTCAGCTGTCAGTCACAGGAGATGAACACTCCTTTTGTTCAGATCCCTGAGAAAATCCTTTGATTCCCCTCCCTTTTATCCCCCCACATTGGGTCCCATGCCAGTGTCCTTACTGAGGCCACCTGGGGCTGGCAGGAGGGATCAGCCATGATCCAGCCACGCCAACCTGACTGAATTTCCTCAAAGCATCATTTTGAAGTGCCAAAAATGAACACAACTTCCCTTTTCCCCACGGCAACCTTCATCCTCATAAGAGACTCAAGGAATTGCAGGCTTCTTATGGGTGCCTGCAGTATGGCAGCTGTAATATAAGAGGTGTGGTAAAAACTAAGATTGCTTGGACATTTGAGAAACTAAACATTGACCTTAAATTAAAAATTTAAATTTAGTTTTGTGGCTTTAAAAAAACCAAACCAAACAATCAAACAGAAAACAAACAACAATTTGAGCTCTGTTTCTGTTTTTAACAACTTTTCAATGAGATCATCCTGTGGCTTTTAATTTATTCTAACATAATTTATTTTTGATGTTGCGATCTCCATCAATTGGGTCAATAGGACAGCTTGGGATCACTGATACTTGAAGCTTTCACAATTTTATGTGGATAAAACCTTTTTGAGTAATTTACCACTATTTTTTTAATAAAGGAAAAATAAGACTTCTCTATCATGTTGAACCAACAAGAAACCTTCAGAAGTTGCCTGATAGATGAACTTTACAAGCTTCCACGTGCTGAGAGTGAATGCAGAGGGATTCTTTCTAATAACTACTCTTGAACCACCACAGATTTGTTAACATTTTGTGTTCTATAGGTTTATTATCAAAAACCTTTTATACTTAGTATATATTTTGTAATAACAATTTGAAAGGATTAATCAATCCTAATATTAAAACTTTACTGACTTTGTAATGGATTAGCCTTTGTACCCAGCTAGATTCTAAAAGGTGTTACAGAAGTAAAGCAGTAGCAGGATGCCACAAGTCCTTTTAAATCAAATACCCCACTCTTTGCTTGAGGCAAGTCTCTGTTCTTTGGGGAGAGATGGAGCATTCCAGATATGCATGGCAGGGTTTATGTAGCTTGTTTAAGGCTTTAAAATAAAAAACTGTGTTTTAAATTCCAATGGTTCTTAATACTTTTGAGAATGAAAAATTAACTGGGGTGGAAAAATAAGATATTCTGACATATGGATTAGCAATCAGCTATAAACTGATGTTTCAGTTAAACAACTCAATTCCCTTCTTCCTTGTACTTTCTTTGCAGTCCTGTGGCATATTTTCAGGAGAACAGGCATTTAAGCACTGGCTGGAGTGGGCTACAGAGACAGCCTGTAGAAGGTTAGAAGGCACATGTTCATCTTCACTGGTAGAGCTGCTTAGCACAGCTCAAACATGGCACAGGGCTACAGGAATTAAGGGGGCTATCTCCTAAAAATGTGTTTATTTAGTGTGGCTATATTTAGAGCTATCCTGTCTTAAAGGGCTGCAAACTCCCCTCTGACCCTTCATCAGCGCAGCAAACCATGGTCAAGCTTTCAAACCTACCAGCAAAACTGAATAAATTCTAGTTTCAAGAAGCCACTGTTGCTCTCCTCTGTTTTTTTCCCAGCTGCTGGGGAATAAAGAATATGCTCAGCTGAAGGGCTGACAAACAAAAACGGCTTTGCAGCTGGTGGTGGCCCTGGTATCCAGCCTCGTGTAGCAGTCTGCCAAGCAGATGAAGAGGAGGGTGGTCTAATCATAAGCGAGTTAAAGGGAAGCAGAGTGACATCTCTGACTGGCTCCAGCCTTAAGCTTCTTGCAGGGGGGAGGAGGTATCGTTGTTATTGTTAATGCCAATTAGGACAAACCTTTCTTGGCAGTAAGCAGTGGAGGGTGCCTACAGAGAAATCCAGCTGTTGGAATGCCACCAAGTATCTGGTGGAGCACCTGCATTCCAGATGTGTAACTCCGTGCCCCTCCATCTGCTGAGCACTCGCTGTGCTGGTACTGGCTTAGGAAAGGATACAGAAAGTTACGGTTTTCTTACTGATAATTATCCATCTCAGCATTTGTAACCTACAGGCAAAGCCTAAAACAGTCTTGAATTCCTCCAGATTCAGTTCATTAACAAAATTCCTCTCACAAGGAAAGGAGGGTCAGGCTTTTTCTAGGCAGTGGTAAATCAGGAATAAATCAATGGGGTTACACCATCCAGGAGCATGGGGGAAGTTTAGTCAGGCCTGGTTTGAGGACCAACATGATTCTGATGTCACAATTGTTCTGCTTGCAGGATTTGATGTCCGTCAAACAGAAAGTTGCCTGGTTTTTCTGTAAGCTTTTCCTAGTTCAGTTAAAGGGACAGCAAGAAAAAGGAAGAACAAGGGAAGACCCCCACATGGCAACTGAGGACAAATAAAAGCAGATTACGGAGACTAAAATCACAACTTTTTACTTCAGAGGGCCCAGGTGTCCTTTGCTGTGTCTAGGTCTCTAAATACAAGAGATGCAGAGAGCAGTCCCTGTGCCCAAAGTGAAGTGGTACATTTCATGCTAAGCCCTTGTTAGGGAAGAGTTGTGTTCCTGTTTGATGGCATTTTGGACTGGGATTCATCTGACCCCTGTGGGTTCCTGGAGGATCCTACAGAATGAGTATTTGAGTGTTTTCCCTGGTATCGAGTCCCTGAAGCACAGTGGTGCTGCACTCCAGCTCTCACACATGTTGCTGTTACAGCATGAAACTGGTGATAGGTGCACAGGGCTGTGGCACAAGGGCACGTGGCAGTGCCTGAGGGTGTAGAGCCTGCTGGGGGGCATTGCACAGCTGTCGAGGTGTTCAAACCACGTCATGTGTCTGCTGCTTTGAGAGCAGTCTCCAAAGTGTGATATTGCTAGCCTGGGCCTGGATGTGGTACTGGAGGGAGCTGCTTGGAGGACTCTGGATATGAACAGGGAGTAAAATAGCAATTATATATTATAGATGCTCATGGTTCCAATGTTTGAACTCACTTGTAGAACCTCTTTTGTTTATCTGAGTAAAACCATACTTAGAGATGGTACAGAAGGGGCTTTCTGCTCTAGAGCTGCCTTCTCGACCTGGAACCTGTGCAGCATGGCAGCATCCTTTTCTGAGGGAACCCTTTTGGTCACATGTGGACATGGTTCCTCAGATGAAGACCTTTTTGTACCTTCCCTGTGTCTGAACGGAGACGAGGCAGAGTTTACCACGTTTTTTGCACAGTTAGTTATGAAGCAGGATAGGAGCAGGATATAAAGCCTTATTCACATGGGAGCTTTTTTTGGTCTCACCTCTGTGCTGTCCTTTTGTCTCTCTTATTTCTCCATGGTTGTTCTGGCTGCGGTGCTGCCATTTTTGTGAGGCACTGGGTGATCTCATTAAAGGAAATCCCGTAATGCTTATTATTAATCTTGGATGCCAAACACTGGCTTTGTCCTTTAACTTTTCCGTTGACACGTTGAGACTGGTCACTACATGACTACTTAGGAAAAGGATGGCTCTTTTCAGGGAATAGGGATTGATTTAGCACGAGCTGCATAGGAAACTACGGCTGTCATAAGCTTTAGTGAAATCTGGAGGAAAATTGCCATGATTCATCCACAGTTGTTAATATGACAAAGCCCAGATCCACACAAAGGAACACCTGGCCTGCTAGTGAACATATCTCTGGAGAGCAGCATTTGCCCACATGTTTGTTACTCTAGCAACAAGCCTGAATGTGGATCACAATTTTTTGAAACACCACAAGAAAGAACAGATTCCACTATGGGAAATTTTCTGTCATAAAGAAAATTATATTTGCTCTACAAACACTGAGCTCTCCCACTTTGTAAGGACTGACTGCCACTCTCTGAATCACTAAAAAACACAGAGGCCCATTTCTTGACTCTTGAGAATCTAAAGATGTGCCAAAACATACACGGATTTCATATTTTCCAGTAGCTACGCATTTCTCTCAAGAAGATCCCAGTTTAGAACAGTCTCCTAGGTCACTTTACAAGCTCAAAGTGAACCAACTTTAGAAAGTAAAATAATTTCCTTATAGGGTGAATTTTACCCCTCTGCTCAAAGCTTTTTCATCACCTTTCCTTTCTGGGTAGGTTTCAGATGGTGACTTGCAGTCTTGCCTCTGCTCTCTTGCAAAATGCCTCTGTATATGAACAAGTGGGAGTGTTAAGGTGGTGATACATCACTAGCTTTGATTTTAGTTCCTCTGTTTCCCACTCCTACAACTTTGAAAAGCTTGTAGATGCACGTACGTATCTATATATGTATGCGTACGTACGTAAAACGAGGCTGAGAGGAGCTTGGATGCCCTGTGAAACACCTGTGTTACAAGATGGTTTCATAATCTATTCTAATGTTCTTCCATTTCTGCTGCCTGGGTTCCTACTTTGTAGGCAGAGCAGCTTTGTTAATTTTCTCTGTTTCTCTTCTGTTTCCTGGTTTTACATTTCTTCCCCTGGTAATGGTCTGCCAATACAATGAGGATTTATTTTTTTTTTTAAGGCTGGACAACAAGGAGGATAAAAATGGAGAGAGAGAGATGCTTTGAATCCCAGAGGTTACTAATTTCTGTCTGAACCGAATAAATGGCCGCATATAAATGTGTTTCTTCTTCTTTCAAAAAGGGTTTTCTTTTTTTTCTACTGACCCTGGGTGAGTCTGGAGTTACCTGAAACGGTTTGTAGCTGTTCAGAAATCACAAGCTTTCCCACCTGAATTCCTCCCCTGTCAGCTGGAGGGGGCTTTCAGATGGGTGTTTGTTTCATTGTGCCTCAAAGGGATCCGTTCCTGTGCTGAAAGACAAGCCCAGGACAATGTTTTACAGAGCAGAAGATATTGTGAGGGACCAATTATCACATAAGTGGTTCTCACGGCTTGGGCTGGTACTGTGTGCCAGGTTGCACATTAACTTCTTTCACTGCTTTTTACCCAGTTTACTCAACATTCTCAAGTGGTGGCTTTGTCAATTGTTTCTCCTGCTGATATTTTGACAGATGATAGCCCCCTGATGCCAGCTTAGCCCAGCTAGTAAGAAATAGGCCAACGTGAAACTCTAGACCAAGTGACCGCTCTCATGGTATGGAGGAGCTGTAGGGTTGGTTCTGGTTTGGAATTGTTATTAATTTCCATCCAACAAATAGATGTCCCAACCCTCCTCTTGAAATACACTCTCTATGTACTCCATTAAAAAAAAAAACCAACATGGAGACTTTATTATATTTTTTTCTCTGCCACACCATGTTTAAGTATCCTCTAATGAGTGTCAGGGTACACTTGGGGAGTGTGTCTGAATCATATGAGCTCAAATGTATTTAAAGATTTATGGTGTTTCATTGATTCCAAAGCAATGTAAAATGACCAGGCAATTTTCGGTGTAGTTTTCCTATATAAATCTTACCAAAATTGCTGACACTGTGTTATTAACACTTGGGGCTGGTGTTGCTGCAAAATGAAGAAATTTATGTGGAGGATAAAGCAGAGATCTTTAGAAAGTGGGGTTTGCTAATTCATCTAGCTGTTCATTAGTTTAAGAGCTTTCTGTAGTTTGTATATTGCACTGACTTATTAGTTCTTTCTGCTTATGGTTAGAGATGCTATATAAGAAAAAGATAATTTATTTTTTCCTATTATTTACGGCTGAATTTTAACTACATTCTTTTAAGTCTTTTCGTTAGTTTAATCCTGTTAGATGCTGAATGCTTTCAATGGTTTCAAATTAATGTAGGAGCTGAACTCAGGCAGGCCTTATTGTTGTCAGACCTTTCTTTTCCATCCTTCAGGGTTTTTCTTGCAAGGAGTGACACAGAGGAGCTGAGTGAATGATGCTTAGGACTGAAACTGCTCTTAATACATATCATATGTATACATATGTAAATGTGTACCAGATTATTTGTTTCCTCTCAACATTATTAATTTTAATAGTTTTTAGACAGCAAAGATTTTAGAAAAGAAAATTTATCTATTGTTAGTTATACTATTGTGTTCATGGTTTTACAAACTTAGCTGGGAAATTTAATGTACATGAAACTAATTTTACTTTTTCTTATCTTTGCTTAATTTCTCTGTCGAAGCTGAAGGACTATTTAATGGCATACAAAAAGCTCTGCTTTTGGAAAAATGTAAGGACTACCAATGAGAATGAGGAAGTTTTTGTTTAACTTCCATTTTTTTGATTGCAGGAGCCAAATTCTTTCTTAAACAGACCTGAGAATGTCAGGGGAGAAGGGGCAGGCTTGTGATGTGATAGCAGGAGCTTTTCTCATCCTTTTCTTTTGCACATTTTCATATGTGTGTTTGTGTGTTTTGAAGTCTTCCTTACAAGGAACATTTTGCAAAGTGCTCCTGGTTACTACACATCGTCTGTTAAATCATTCAAGTCAGCTGAGTGTACTGTTGCCTAAAGTTAAGCATGAGCTTGGAATCAGACACATCCTAAAGTCAGGGCCTGTATCCCAGAGGCATTAAGCTCCATGGACTCGGAGTTTGTCAGATAAGGAGACTCTCAGAGGTTACAGAAATTTGGGGTCCCCGAGCCTGAGCTCCTCACTGAGTTCAGAGGGAGCTGACACAGCTTTGTGCTGTTCAGGATCAGGCTTTGAATGTCCCAAGAGACATCTGCAGAAGGGTCTAGTTAAGGAGCTATGATTTAATTTTTCTTTCTTATCGTGCTGTGGTCTGGAAGAATATTTTGTGCTATCTGGTTAACTGATGGGTCTGAGAGGTCCTATTCCAGGGGGCTCATAATCCCAACCAAAGGGAAAACATACTGGAAAAACCTCTGGCAAGAAGGACTTAAAAAAAATCTCTTTTCTCACATATTTAGCCTGAACTAGCAATAACAACTTCGATGCAGGGCATTTCCTGAGGATTAATGACTGTCTGGGGTCATCATCTCCTCCCAGTTAGTTATTAATCCCCAGGAAATACTCTGTGCCTTGATCATTATTGCTTAATTAGCATTGAGAATGTGGGGGGTTTAGGTTTCTTTTCATGCATCCTGTGAATTGCTGGGGTGGGGGTTTCTTTCATTAACTTGCCCTTTCCAGCCTGGATGGGAGCATGGACTTTGCTTACAGTTTGCAGGTTTGAGAATTTAGTCACAGGGTTAAACCTTCTCAAGCAATTTGAGTTCCATGTGAAAGCACCACTAACAGCCCACATCTGCAGCGCATCAAGAAGTGTCCCCTCTCAGCTCTGCTGGAAAACATCGGGTGCCATGGAGGTAGCAGCTGGAGTCTGGGAGCTGGGGATGCTGGAAAAGGGCAGGGAGAGTTGTGGGGCAGAGGAGGGAGAAGAAAAGGAAAGGAGGGAAGCTCTGAGGAGTGGAGAAGTCAGGCGCTGCCGATCTCAACAAACAATTTTATCAACCACCGAAGTTGTTCTTGTGTCAAATGAAATTTTGGGAAAATTTTGGAGTCGAAGCAGTCTTCAAGGAAACTCTTCTTGATTCAAAAGGCCCTGACTGCAGCAAGACAAATCTATTCAGTTAAAAGAGCGGGGAGAGTAAATTCAGACTTTATCCTGCCTTTCCCATCCCTGGAGGAAAGGAAGATGATGGACAAAGTCCTTTTTCAAGCATTGTGTGGTGGCACTGAGCTCAGGAGGGCTGTTCCCACCAACCATCCCATTCCTCCATCATTATTCCCTATCAGACTGGCAGCTACGGCACTGGGAGATCCTCACTGCACAGTGTATTGGGGTCGTTAATGGGATGTGTGACTCCAACCACACAACTCCAGGAGTGATGGACAGAGCTTGACCCCAGGGACGCGGGCACTGCAAGCCCGGGTGCCCCCAGGCATGCTGTGGTTCCATCTGTTGATCTGTTTGTTATGGATGTAGTCTTAAGTATATTTTGAAAAGAAAATTCATTTTAAAAAGGAAATATCAAGTTTTCTGCTCCAAACAAAGCCATAATAGGATTTTTTCAAGACTTTTTTTAAAAACTATTTTTGTAGAACTCCAGTGGGGAGACAGTTGGAGATGTGTAGTGACATTTTCCTAGCCAGCTGTTCTTCCGATCTCATTACTCTCTTCTGCTGTGGGAACCTCTCTCCAAATCTCCTTGAAGGGCCTTTTGGGTCCTGCATGTTTAAGTGAATATTTTAGCAATTTGGGCTTTATGTTTGGGACCAGAGGTGCAAATCAGTTTCATGCCTTGCAGGAAAACCCCTCGTCCTGAGCAAATATCTGGCCTCACAAATATTTCTATGGCTGTGGTGAAAATATGCAAACTTTGGTCCCCTAAGTGCTACTCTTTTTACTTTCCTACCTAAATATTTGCATTTTGGGGGACAATAGACTTCTCTTAGCATTGGAAAAAACATTAGTTTGAGGAAATGGGACATTGTAAAAGGAATACTTGCTTAGTTGTTAGTTTGAAGAGATTTGGAACAAAAATGTATTTCCTTTTTCTGAAGTCAACTATCTGGGTATTTATGATCTTTAAATTTTTGCCTGAAAAATTCCAGACAGATACATATAATATCATGTAAAATCAGTGCAAATAATTATTTCCAGTTCTTTTGAAAATAGCTTTAGAAAGGCACAGAAGCCCCTGGAATTAACTCCACCTAACCACATAGTATTTATAATTAATTTAATAGATATAAAGAGATATGACTGGTTTTGACCTTAACCCTGATCAACATTAAATCTAATACTCATTTCAGTTCTGTTCTTAAATATGGAAAAAGGCTTTTGACAGAGTCAGTGGCCACTATATATTTAAATTCTCCATACTGTGTCCTGCAATGTTCTCATCCCAATCTTGATCTTGTAACCGAGCTCTGACAGTCAATGTATGGTCAATGTCAAACTATAAAAGGCATAAAAAGGGGAGAGGGAATAGAAAAAGAGTCATTATGCAGATGATATATAAATGTCCATTAATGAGACATTCCTTTGTACTTTGAAGTTCATAGCAGAGTTCGACATTGAATAGGTCTCAGGGGTTTTAAGGCTTCATCACACATATTTTTGCATGGGCTTATTCTTACCAAAGAACAAATAGAAGAGACCTGGGTAAAGTGAAGAGGCTATAGCCCTAGATAAGATCAAAATAAAATGTATGGGAAGAAATTTCTGTGTGTGCTTGGGAGACAAAACAACATCATAAATATTGGGGGGGTTGTAATTTGATGTAATAAGGCCAGTATGAGTGGAAGTTTGAAAGTGCAGTCACCAGAACCATTTCTGCTAAAAAAGAAAAGTTAAGACATCAGAGGAACTGCAGCATAAGATGAGCAGTCAGGACCCTGTGGTCATATCTGACACTGACTTTGTGCACGCCTGAGCCCAGAGACCTCACTGGCATCCCTGGGAAAGCCAGAGCTGTTGGAAGTGTGTGGGCCCACACCCACTGGGAGCCCAGCTCTCACAGGTCCAGGGATTTTCATGGCTCTGTCCCCCTGGCCTCTGGCCTTCTTAGTATCCTCTGTTTGCCTTGTCTCACCTCTCGGTCTGTAAGACTGAGTTTCTCGGAGGTAATCATGTGCCTCTCACAAAAGCCAGTCTACATCTCCCTGAAGCTCTGAGGACAGAGGGTCCCCTCTATGATGTGTTGGAAAAGATGCAGTCCAGCAGTGCCCTGACTCAAGCCCTCTGGTACAGGAAGGTGAACAAGAGTCAATAAAAATAACTGTAGGGGAAGGCAAATCTTTGAGGATTTAGCATGCAGAGTGCCATGGGTAGGAGCTCTCCCTCTGCATCTGACTTCCCTGTAGCCTTGAAGTTTCCAGCAAACCTGCTGGCAGCTGGGCCCGAATGTGCTCACATGAATTAGTACAGAATTAATCAGAACAGGAAATCAGAACAGATTTCAGCTTCATTTCTCAATTTTTCAGAACAGGGTCTGAGTCCTGATTAAAGGCTAAAGTGAAAACACTGTGGGAACAAATTTCTATGCTTTTGTCCATATTGGGTAACTATTCTGTCTCCCAGTTGCAGTGAGATGACATCTCACTGGGGTTTTGCAAGTCTGTAAATCAAACTGGGGAACTATCCTAGAGTTTACTGAAGAGGGTGCCAACTGTAATTCCCTTTGACTGACATGATTCCCAATTTAAAAAAAATGTGTAATGGTCAGGAAAGATGTGCTAAAGTTCCATTTCTTGCAGTTTGGTTTGAAGAAGAATCTGAGCTCCCATTATCACACCCTTGGATTGCAATGAAATTAAGCTACAGGATGGAAAGGACTATGTGAAATTGTGTACTCACCGAGGTCAGGGGAAGGCTTGCATTGCCTGGAGTGAGGGCTGTGTTTTATTCTCCATCAAACATAACAGTTTATATTGTTTTTAATCCACTCACCCCTGGAGAAAAGTTTCATTGAACTTCTTGAGATAAGAACGTGTTACTTTTCTCTTGCTGCCTCTCCACTTGTCTCGAAGGGATCTGCTCAAAAAGCATGATAGGAAGTGTATGGCTGTTTGATCCACTTGTGAAAGGCAGTGATGTAGAGAAGATGACCTGAATCAGGACTTCTGGGTTTTATGCTGGCTTCTGATGGTGGCAAACCAGGTCTGTATCAAACTTGTGAGATCAATTTCCTGTAACTCTGGTTCTCTGCCTTCTGTTTCCTCATCTTTCTCATAATACAGGCATGAAATGTCTCAGTGTGTGTATGTTCTGTTTGAATTGACCCATTTTAGGGGAGCACTGAATTCCTAGATCCACATTAAGCATAGTGGCTGAGACAATAGTGGATAGGAATGGTGAAACCCTTGTTTAATTCTGAAAATCTGCCCCTGCTTATTCAGTAGTGCTCAAAAAGCCAAATTTGGGATTATACTTTTTTTTTTTTAGTCATTTTCTTGTTGTTTTGGGAGGCAAAAAAGTTATCTTTCTGATCTGTACACGGTCTGAAAACCAGATGTTATCATCACTTGGTTGTAGCTCTGCTGGTACAGCATGTTTTGCTTATTAAAGAAAAGACATGGTTGAAATTAGATCTCTGTGATACATGTCATCAAGCTTTATGTATTTGCAAATAACAAACAGTTTGCAAAGCGTGGCTTGAGCTTGTGGGTTGCAGTTTACTGTCACTTTAATATAGGTTTCAGAACACAAGTGGCAATGTGGGGTCTGTGTCTAAGCTGGAAAGCACCTTTGAAAAATTAAGAAAGGCACATTTCACCCACGGCTTTCTTTGTTAGGAAAGATGGACTCTGTCTCGTGGCAGCCGTAGTTTAAGTAAACATAAACTCTGGCCCAAATTTCATAACCATCATTTCCTCAAAGCTAGCAGCACTAAACCAAACTATAGTTTTATTTGGCTAACCCCGAAGTAGGATGTGGTTGCCAGCCTCTGGAGCCACATGCTCAGGTTTCAAGCAAACGCCACCAGAACTGTGCCGTTGTCTTAGTCAGGAAAGTCCTGGATGTGTGAGTCCCAATGCCATCGTTATGTTTAACAAATAAATGTAACCATAACAACAGGTATGCTCCAATTAGAGCCTGCCTGCTCCTTATCCTGCACTGGGACAGTCCGGGAACACCATGACACCGCTGGGCTCAGGAGGAAAAAGGTGTTAGAAAGGGAAGATTGCCAAGGGAAAAGGCCGGGTCATAAGGGAGGATCTCATTGCTCTGTACAGCTACCTGGAGGGAGGTTGCAAGGAGGTGTTGGTCTCTTCTCCAGCAACAAGTGACAGAACAAGAGGAAATAGTCTCAAGTTGTACCAGGGAAGGTTCAGACTGGATATTAGGAAAAATTTCTTCACTCGAAGGATGGTCAAGCATTGGAATGGGTTGTCTAGGGAAGTGGTTGTGTCACCACCCCTGGAAGTCTTCAAAACCATGTGGATGTGGCACTTGGAAATATGGTTTAGTGGTGAACATGGGACTACTCTGTTAATGGTTGGGCCCAATGATCTTAGAGGTCTTTTCCCACCTAAATGATCCTATGATTCCATTATTCTCAACAGACTTCCCACTCTGCCATAAGCACAGGGCTCTGCACGGTTCTGCCAGACATGGAGTACAAGCCCAGACAGTTGCTGTCTGGAGGACTTTCCCAGAGCCCAGGCAGAAAGTTCCCTTTCCCAAAAAGGAAGGTTGAAACATAAAAATTGCCGCCATGTGGCTGCAAGGTGCTGAGTTGCTCCGCTTTCCCTGCACATGCAGAGCATCTGTGTTCAGACACCTTTGCCCAACCTCCTGCCAGCTGATTCCCACTGGAGATGGGCAAGAGCTTCAAGACAGTGCCAAGCCAAGGGCCAGATCTCTCTGGTACAAGCAGCTATTGCTTCATTGGTTGTGGTGGAAATAAGCTGATTTTGTCTCGCTGAGAACAAGGCTCCTCAGGCTTTTCTGCTCTCACTTTCTGCCCACACGCTTGGCTTTTCCTTTTCTATTGCAAACACCTCAGTGAGCTGAAGGGATGAACAGATGATGGAGTCAGTGCCCCCAGTTAATGACCAGCACTATATTCACAACCTCGTTCCTATTCGCTGCTTCAATGGTGCCGATGAGAAGGAATTAATTTTATTGAGGACAACTCAGTGAATTAAATGAAAAACTGCTCACTTGGCTGGAAAGGCTTTGACAGACGGCACAGCAGCCGGTCAGATTTGAAAAACTTTACATCTCCTGGACGTGGGGAGAGAAGGAGGCAAGAGAAAGGAGGGGAGGGAAGGTCATTGCAGATAAGCTGCAAGGCGACTATTTCAAGGCCTCTGAAAAACAACAGAGCAAGCTGCAGTCTCTTATTTTGATTCATGGGTCTCCCCTCCCTTTTGTTCCTTGATGCACTAAATCTGTTCCTTAGCCCCCCTCATTTCAATAAACACCCAATAAGAAACTAATCGTCGTATGGTGAATTAGAGAAGAAGAAAAGATGCTCAGAAGAAATGTTATGGTCATGGAAAACTCTTCTGCATTGTAACCATCTGGTGCACCACAATTACTATGAATGGGATAATTGAGTCCCAAATAACTTCTTTTGGGTACAAATAATAGCCATCACCCTGATTTGAATTCTTCACAACAGCATCGCCCCATCATTTCACATCACATCTGCACATTTCTTTGATTGGGCACTGTGCTACCAATAAGTTACTACACTTAATTAAGCCCACATAATTCTCTTCAAATGAGCAGAAAAGTTTGTGTGTAGGCCAAAAAAGAAAAGGGGCTGCAAATGAGACTTTAGTGACTCCACTTTGTATGAGGTATTGAGATTGATGGTGATCCCATGCCACCAAGGTTTTCCTTCAACATAGGAAAACTGTGAAAGCATTAGGCAGCTCAACAGCTGTGTATAATCTGAGGAAGGCCTGATTTCAGACAAACATTCTCCCGGAGGTGATTGAAACCCCATTGTAGCATAATCTTGCTTTTCAGAAAGTGTTACAATTCATTTGATTTGATTTCTCGGGTGTCTGGCTTTCACAGCATCATTAAAAACTCTGTAAGAAACTGAGAAATGGAGTCCTCTGCAAAGCAGCATTGTCTGCTCCTCAAGCGTGTTTCGCTCGAGCGCTGGGAGAGAGAATTGGCAGGCAACAGGCAGACGTAAGCCTCGGAGTAAATATTACAGCAAATAAAAACTTAGAGATCAGCTTGCTCAATGGAGAATGCAAAATCTTTAAAGAGATTTTTTTTCTTCTTTATGCTGTGGTTCCCTATTTACTAGCTGAAGTAGTAGGGAAGAGCACATTCCTTCAGTTTGCATCACTGATGTGTTATCAATTCACATGGCTTATTAGTTCTTCTTGAACTCTTCACACCCTGGGATGACAGGCCACACAGCCTGTCCTGGCAAATAAGCCACCAGGAATGTGCTGGCGAGTCCAGTTGCTCAGGATCAAGCCCAAGAAGCCCTACTGGAATGTCAGGGTCTATGGGAAGCACAATAGTAAACAAAGAACAGGGTTACAGAGAGAGAAACAACTTAAAAGAAAGTGAGAGTAAACCCCTGTCCTGCTCAAAGAGATTTCTTTTTTTAAATCAATGTTTTCTCATTCCACCCAAGCAAATCTAGAGCGACTTGAATACGTTTTTGAGAACAAGTGGCAAAATATCCCGTGAATGCTGCAGAGGTCACTTCACACACTTGCTCTGCCCCTCATTTGTTTATCTAAATGCTGACAAATTGCAGCATTTTAACAACATATCTCTGGTACTGAACTTCATGTGCATGGCTTGCCCTCTATCATTGAGCTGATAATGAGGCTAAGCATAAAGCCTTCATTCACTGCTATAAAGGCTCCTGACAGTGATGAATACCAAGTAGAAGAATTAGGTGGTTTATAGGAGAATATGCTATTGTGTAAAACCTCCGTGCCTTTTATCAACCCTTCTGCTCATTTTCAGTTCCTTCACGTAGGCCGTCTCCACAAGCATTTCTGTGAGCTTTCCTCTCCTCACTTTTACTTTTAACAAGGCTGTCTTCCAGCAAGTGCCAGCTAAGATGTTGTGTCAGCATTTACTCCCAGTTATCCTCTCTGAAGCGCCCGAGACCCCTTTCATTTCACCAGAATGATGATAAACATTTAAAATAGCAGTGCCTGAGCCATTTCTCTGCAAGGCAATTCCTGCCCCAGCCCAGTGCATGGCACGGAGCAGCAGCTGTCTGTCACCGGGACATCTTTCTTACAACAAAAGCAGCCTTGTCTTGGCATTTCTTTGCAAAAGCATCAACTAATATCCCTTTTAGATGGGTGTGTTTGTAGAAGAGGTGACTTCTGGGATGTTTTTTTAAATTGCTGGCTGCAATGAATCCGATTAACGTTTCATTGTTCAGGTCTGAGCTCGGGGCTGGTTCTGGGAGCTGAGGGAAATGTGGGGAAAGGGTGCTGGCAGATCCTGATAGAATATCAAATTTGACTAACTAAGGACCTCCCCCAGTGCTTTTATTCTTTGGGCCGTGAAGTTTGTGTTCCTATCTGCCCCGGTATAACCCACCTGTGAACACAACTTTGAAGCATTTTACTCTAAATAGGATCTGGATATGTCTCAATTTGTGCTGATCCTGTGATGATTTGCACTAAGCTTCATCTGTGCCAGAACGACACAAGTGTAGAGGGACAGACACTACCCCAGGACAATTATTTCCTACCTTCTTCACTTCTTTTTGTTGTCTTCTGCCTGAATTGTCCAGGTGTAAGGTCCTAACTACTTCTTGTCCCTCTGGGTGTGCCACTTTTCTTTCCATTTCCCTTCTCTGCTTTTCCCCTGGCTCCTCTCTGCTATCAGTGTTGCCTCCTGGCTCCCTTCCTGCTTTTGGCCAGAAGCCTGCAAGGTTAATGCTGTCCCTGGGCTGGAAGAAAGGCTTGTGGAGTGGAGGCATTGACAGTGACATCTCCTTCCAGTTCTCAGAGGCAGCTGGAAGCATCCCAGACATTTTCAAAGGTCCTTCAAACATGGCTGGAAGACACAGAAGTGCCCAGTGACCCATGTGCTTGCTTCTTGTCACTTCTGCTGGCTCTTTTGGAAACCCTTGGTTATTAACCACTTCAGAATTTCTTTCCCTTTCTACACCAAGAATATTCCCATCACTTTAAAACACATCTTCCCTTTAAAAAAAAAAGTGAGGACAGAGAGGGGAATAGCATTTTATTAAATGTACATGACACTGAGGATACAAAAACACCAGCATGGGATGAATTTACTAATCAAATGCAGACTTGGTCTACATTGTAGTATGACACTGGAAAGGAAATATCTCTTCAAAAGGTTTATTTTAACTCCAAAGGAAAATTAAGGGAGAGAATGTTGAAATACAGAGGAGTCCAGGGGGTGGCAGGGAGGGAAGCTGGAGAATAATTGATGCAAGTAGGGAAGCGGAGCCTCATCCCAGGGGCAGTGGGAATAGTGGAGGGTCCATCCTGTGTACAGAGTGCTTCAATCAAATTACTGTGCCTGGAGAGGCAAAGCAATGGTTAGAGCTGGGAGAAGCTCAGCCATTCTCTTACTGCTCCCACTGGAGCAATTCTGGAGGTTTTGCAGTGCAGATCCTTCATTCCTTACCCCAAATGTCACTATGGAGCCCGGCCTCCCAGGCCACAACCGGGGCAGGAACAGTGGTGTAAGGACCTTCTCTTTTAGGTGCCTGTCACTCTGCTGAGCCCCTCAGTGTCATCCTGACAGGCCTTCTTTAAACCGAACCAGTGAAGTGATCTGGGTTCATCATTTTCCAGGTTTATTTTTAAGCCTGGATCCACTCAGTGCCGCGGTTTATGGGCTGCTCCCACAAGCTGCTGGCATGTCCCAGTCAGGAGGCTGCAGGCGGAGCTCAGCGCTGGGAACCAGCACGTGGGGTGGGCACAGGCTCCGTGAGCTGCTGTGGCTGCTGGTCCCCCGCGTCCTCAGCTAGAACCATAATTGCTTTTTTCACAGGCTTTGGTGGGAAGTTCCAATTCTTATTGTTCATCCTTGATCTGCCTTTCATTATGACGGCTGTTGGGTCCCCTTGCTGCTGTAATGAGAACCAAGAAAAATATAACGATTCAAAGGGAAATGTGAAAATGCTCTTCAAAATCAGACGTGTGAAACGCTACAGCTAAAAGATATATGTGAAGTGCTGGTTAGAGGATGCTGGAGCAAAGGCAGCTTAGAAGTTTTTTTTTTTTCCTTCTTCCCATTATTCTCCAGAAGGACGAATTCTCAGTTTTGTTTCATGCAGAGTCTCTGAGCACTTAGAGCAGTATTTTTGTATGCTGTGAAGTTGAAGAGAGCTATTTTCACTTTAAAACTTTATTTCTTGGAGTCTCTGTTTCTAGGACTCATGAGACATCGGATTTGGAAATGGAAACAGCTTTCACCCTGTATTTCTCTCTGTCTTCAGGAAGAAAAGTTACAGGTTTACAAGTGGGAAAATTGACACAAACTACATGGGGCAAATACATTGATTCCCTTTCCTCTTCGGAAGACTTTTCCAAATACTGTTGGTTGGTTGTTTTATTTCTCAGAAAGCACTGGTGTATCCCACATGGCACATCACATTCGCCATACAAGCCTCAGTCCCCCCAAAATGCTTATAGGCAACTATCCTGCTCCTTTGCTTTTGTCACCACCAAACCAGTTTTCTCCGCAGTATCTTTACACATGTTGTGAATCCTGCCCCCTGAAAATGGATGCGATGGGTGCCTGTTGGATTGTGTTATGTGAGAGGAAACTGTGCACACCACATTTTCAAAGGGGAGGGATGCCTTCTGAAGAGGGCAGGGGGGGTTTCTGTGGATCACAGCAGGGCAACCCTGTGTGGAAAACCAGCCATTCTTGCTGGCTTCTTAAAAGCTGCCCACAGAGCACAAACAATGCCAGACACATGATGTATGGATTTGATTCTTTAAAAAAAAAGGTAATAAACCCCCTTCAAATTGTAAACTAGGTTACATTTTTCAGACAGAGTTCCTGCAACAAATTCTCTTCAGTCTTATTTATGAGAAACCAGTGACTTCTGTAAATGTAGATGGCTGAGTCCCAAGTTCTCAAGGTTTGCTGGGAGAAAGAGCTTTCAACAAAGTTGCAGTGGCAGTGGGTTGTCCCATACACCAATTAATCACGAGGGAGATCTGCCATGCCTCTGTCAGAGCAGGTCCCTTCCTCAGCTGCCGCCCGCAGCGCCTGAAGGTGGCAGGGCCCATGGCAGGGTGGTGCTGGAATAACAAAAACGGGGGTGCCACGGCTCAGGCTGGGCTTTCTGCCGGCAGGAATCTCACTCCACTGCTCCTTGTGTCCATGTGATCTCCAGCCTCACCCTCCCGCTGGGCAAGGCTGGCCCTTGGGTGCCAGGAGCACAGTGGGATTGAGCAACACTTTGGCTCCGTCTCAGGGCTGAGTCCGGCTCTGCCATTTGTACCAGCAGGGTCAGGCCCCATCCACGTGTGCCCTTTGCTCATTCTCTGCTGCTTCTGCTCCTTTGCAGGGAAACCCAAAAGTTTATAACACAGGCAAAGTCTCCCTCCACTCCTCCCCCTTGCTCTCAGCAACAGAGATGTGTTGTAACGGAGACGATTTCAAAGGGATTTAATCAATCAGGGTGCCAAAGAACTTCATGCAAGAGAGTTCTGTGTAATGAGAAAGCCTTTTAATGAGGAGGATATGTGCAGCTTCAGGTTTCACTGCTGGATGTGCAGGAGAGCAAACCTTGGCGCTGAGCAGCGTGTGACTTCACATCCCCATGCAGCTCTTAAGGATGTTTAAACTTCAGCAGGTAGTTGGACTCGCAAAATGTTTTAAAACAAGGAGAAAAGTAGACCATGTGTAACAGGCTGTCAGTCAGCAGAAGGACTCGGCCACGGCTTTTTAGTCTGTTTTGGTAAGGGAAGGTCAGGAAGGAGATTTGAACCACAAGCTGATTTAAAAATGTTTTAGTTTTTGTAAACAACTCCATCTGGAACTAGTAAACTTTCAAAGTCTGAGCCAGCCCCTCACCACCTCCACACACCCCAGCCTGCCTGAAATGAATCCAGCAGCAACCATTGATTTCCATTGCCTTACAGAGCTGGGATATGACCACATCACCTCTGGGCCAGAAGAGAATACAATCACTCACTCTGAGTCATTACATAAGCTAAAGTATGTGATTTATTAAACCACAAAAAATAGGTTGTACTAACATCGAGAGTCTGACTTGAAGCCACAGGAGAAGTGACATGCGGAGTTAAGGCTGGGACTCCCCCCTTAACCTGTCTTGTGGTGCCTGGGCATGGTGTGTGACCTGTGAAATCACCCCTACTTTGGAGACTCCCTGAAAGGCAGCACACAGAGGCAAGGATGGCATTTGAGCCCTAAGGCTGATTTTTCTTGCTTTTGTGGGCTTGAGTTGTGTTTAGCAAAGTGACGATTTAATTTCTTTTCTGGTTTGGTTGGATCCTGTTCTAGTCTTCCTAGACTTGGCCCATTACCTTGGAATTCAAAAGAGCAAATATATAAAATGATAAATAATAGGAAACATTTGGAAATCTAAAATGTTTCAGTGAAATACACAGGCAACTCTCCCAAAGAGTCTGTGGTTTTTTTTCTCATTTTCAGTCTCAGTGGAGCTATATGAGACACCACCTATTAATGATTTCTTAGGGATTCCTTACTCTGTAGGTCACTGCACTAAGAGCACATGAAGTTTCCGAAGTGCAAATAGCAAACAGCATCTTTGGTCTTCTCTGCCTACATGCAGAGTGTGCTCACGTTGTTGCCCTGTTTCTCATACTCTGTCCCTAGGTCTGGGCTACCGGTTCTTGTTGGAGACAGGATCATTTCTGGGGCTGGGTGGGACCCTGGCCCAGTGTGGCTGTCAATGTGTTGTTCAAAGACTCTTCTGGAGAGGCTGTGAGCTCAGCAGTGTGTGTTTAGGATACAGGGGGCTGCAGCAGTGGGTGTGCACTCACAAATGCTGGTGCAGGATAAGGATGTTATTGAGCGCTGCAGTTGTTGGCTTCTGGTCCACGTTAGTGAGCATGAAACATTTGTTGCAGACACTCAGTGTTTTACAGCCCTGCCATCCCACTTACACAAGCAGATTTGCACAAAGAAAACATCGAGGATTTCTGTGCTTTAGAGCACAAAATCCTCCTGAGGATTAGGTGATGACCTAAGGGATGGCGATCCCTGGTTTATGATGTTGGCATGGAAGTGGTTTAGACAACACAGAACATCGTGTCAGCCCTGAGCAGATCAGGGATGCATTCTCACTCCCCCATGAGCTTGACACCCTGATGCAAAGCAGTTTTGTAGTAGCTGCTGGCTTTGGTTTTTCTGCTGAATATGAGGCTCTGAGTAGGTAACAGATATGATACTTGAAACTTGAGTAGAATTTGGGTGGATGGAAGAGCTGTTTTACCCACCCCTGTTACTCACGTTTGGTTCTGCTATATGGGACTGCTCTGGATGAAAAGGCAGCATCCCCAGCCAGGCAGCATTGACTGTGCTTCAAGGAAAGGAATTACCCGGGACTCTGCCTGCATTAGAAATGTTTTGGAGGTTAATCATCAGGCCGTTTGTCCTGGCACATCTGCACAGCATGTCCTGGAGACATTCTGAAATGGTCCCCATTGATGTACTGGGTTTGAAACCACCATTTCCACTAGACCAGTTTTCAGTAAGGCTGAGCTCATCACGCCCTGGGATTAGAAGTAGTGGAGGCAGCCCTGGTGCCAAGGGGAGACTCGTGTCGGAAAGCTTCTCCTTTTGTGAGCAAAATGCCTGTGAGCTCGTCTTTGTGAGTGACAGTGACACAGCAGACAAGTCAGAGTTCGTCCAATCCTTCCTTCATCTGGTTCCTTGGTCCCAACATCCTACCACCTTCATGTCCCTAAATAAGAAAGGAAAAATATCTTATATTTTGCTGGGATGCATATATTTGTGTGTGTGTGTGTTTTGTTTGGGGTTTTTTTTCTTGTTTTACAAAGCAAAACAGCTAAACAACATTTTTAAATGACAGTGATTTCTACATTACCATAGCACTGAAGACCCCGCTGCTGCAGCATCTTCCATTTTCATGGGCTCCACAAAATATAAAAACAGAAGGGTGCCAAAATTTAAAATGTGTGGCAATCTTACTCTCAGCCTGTCCATAAATCAATCCTTTGTAATCCCTGCTCCTTCATTTCCTTTTAATACAGCTACACTGCATTCCAAACTCCACCCCATCTGCCATCTTCCAGGAACAGCATATTGCTCAGGATTTCCCATTCAGTTTGAATCAATGGGAACACCAGAAGAGCCACCCTGATGTGCCAGAGGGAATACAGCACAGCCAAGCAAGGGACCAGCGGTGTGTGCAGGATGATCAATGGGCAAGGCATTAGGAAATCTAAAATTCCAGTGTGTGGGGTGAAAATTTAGCCAAGTAGGTCTATTTTCAGGTGTCTGCTTTTTGGGAAAAAGCCTTTGGGAAGTGTTTGCGGGGCACCTTTGGAATCACTCTGACCCAGAGCTCTGGTGCCAAGAGTGGCAGATAAAAGAAAGCACAAAGCAGAAAGCAATCAAATAACGAACCATCAAACCTCCTGACAGCTCAAGCTCCTCCACCCTTCCTGGCCACTGCAGGCACAGGACCCTGACTCTCCAAGGGTGGTATTTTGGACAAGGCCGAGGGTGAGGCAGAGCAGGCTCCTTCTGCAGCTTCCTTCCACCAAATGGAAGAAACCAAATGTGTGTGTGTGTGTGATTGGGCATACTGGGGGATGGCAAGATCAGTGTCCCATTCCCGAAGTCCTGGACAAACACTTTCTGTGCACTGTGTGTGTTGGGAATAAACCTCTCCATGGCCATGCTGCCTCTGCATGGTTGCTGTGAGCTGAGGCAGGAGCTTTCTTTTAGGACTAGGTTGAGTTCCAAAATGTGTCTGCTGCAGGGCGAGGGCTGGCCAAAGGGTTTGGGGGACATATTTTCCCAGTTTTCAGGAGGCAGAAGTGACTCCTGGTCTCTGGAGGGTGATCTTGTCACGCCCATCTGGACCTTTCCCTCCCTTATCCCCAGCACCTTTTATCAGGAGGTCCTAAGTGTCACCTGAGCCCTTTGGATAAACAAGGTTGCATTGTACATTGATTATTCCCATGAAAGAGCACAACAGCTCCTTTGAAGTCATTACAACCTCCTGTCTGAGGGCTCCTGGGCAGAGCACAGGGCCTGACTCCTGCTCTCCTTGGCACAGGTTTGCTGCTGCTGGGAGAGCTCTCTGCATTTCCATCAATACAAGAGCAGTGCTGGAATAAAGCTCTCAGTTTGTTTACTGTGCTGAGCCCCTGTCTGCACTCTGCTCTATTAATTGTGCGGAGTCTTCAGTTAGTAAAATGTGTTGTAAAATTATTCTTGGAAAAGAAGTCACTGCACATGGGAAGCAGTTGCTTTTGCAGACAGAAATGCTTAATAGTTGTTAATATTCTCCCCCCGTGTACTCCAGAGCAGAAGTTTGTGTTTAGGATTTACAGCAAAAAGCTTTTGCAGGATTTATTAGTCTTTAAAAGACATCGTTTGCTGCTACTTAACATTTGTTTTTGCATACTCAGAGCAAAGAAAGGAGAAAAATCTCCACCTCTCCCTTTCTCTATGCTGGACTGAGGCCCCGTATGCCAAATCTCATCCGGCACAGAGTTTTTCTATAAATGGGTAATAATAAAGCCCTGAAAATAGGTTTGATATTTTTAATGGAAAGGCTGACTTGACCTTAGCTGTCGAGAGCCACGAAAGGTGCTGCTGTAATAAAGGAATGACTTCATCAGGAAATCAGGAAATCCTCATTCAAACCTCCAAATATATAAATATCACCATTTATTCCATTGTGAATCAAATGATGCCATGTCCTGTAATTAAGGATGCTGGCAGCCAAGTTGTATCATACACTTATTTCCATCACAGTACGTTAATGGCTCAGCAACTTTGCCTTCTTGGTCACCTGCTCTGGCAAATGTCCTCGGAGCTTTGTTTAACAGCTTATTTGGTGGTGACAGTCTTTATTTATTCCCTACCTGAGGGGCAGGGATTGCACTAATTGCCTCAGGCCAAGTGCTCCAGAAGGTTTTATGTGCCACAGGGCAGCCACAGGACAATAAAAGAAAGTTGTGTAGCAGCTGAATGAGTTCCTGATGTGCTGATGGCAGGTGAGCCCTCGACTCGCCTACAACAGGCCTAGATGGGAAAAAGTCCTCAAAAATGGGCTGTACTGGCACCTGCTTTAAAGAACTTTTTAAAAAACAGTTGTAAGAGTATTAGTCAGTGGAACATGGCAAACTGCCCCAGCAGGATCCCAGTAACACCAGTGACAAAATCCAAAGATGTCCCAGCAAACCAAATTCAGACTTAAAAGAGCTGCCCTTGGGGCTGACGAAGGCTTATCCCAAGCCAGCTGAGAAATCTTCCCACAGATTTACTGGACAAGTAAGCAGTCATTGCAGGGCTATGTGAATTCAACAAACTATGCACAAATACCTGGGATCCCTCTGTCATGATGTTTTCCACTCAAGATAAATTTGTCGGGCCAGATCTTGACCTCATTGAGACTGTCACTACTACTCAGAGCAACATCAGAAGTCTTACTCCTCTCTCCTTTGATTTCTGGATACTAGCCTTTTATTTCCTTCCCATGGGCCTAAACATGAATTACTGCCTTGATTACTCATCAGCAAATGTGCAAAAGGAGACGTCTTGATGCAGGAGAGAACAAAATTCTTTTTAAAGCTGGTTAATAGAAGAGATTTTTCCAGTCTCAGAAGAGTCTGTACAAGTCCTGGTTCAATTTACTCACTTTCTTTTTTTTTCCCCCAGTATCAAGGGAAAGGCCAATGTCTGTTCATCATTTGGATTAGCATTACATCCTGAGATCCTGAGGAGTGGTGGACAAACACACCTCAGATGCAGTAGAGGGAGGAAGCTGGTCTGTCTGCATGTGCTCCTACTCTCTCCCTGTTGAGGTTGTGAGCAGCAATGGGATTTGCCACTTTTCCTGCACAGAAAACAGGCAACCTGTGAGCTCCAAGAACAGCCTTTCAAATGATCCTGGAGTAAACAGGTCTTTTGTGGATGACACATTCAGAGTGGAGCACTGGTTTAAGAAGCTGCCAAATCCATATTTACTTCCTGGGCTTAATAAGAATAACCTCAGTTACAAGGCTCCAGTACTAAATGCCACCTCAGTGCACACCTCAGTGCAGGTTTTATGTGGGTTTCTATTTGGTTACATCAGCTGTATCCTTCCTGTCCTCACTCTGTGGCTGAACCCCTTCTTGCCAGTGCTAGTTACACCTCTAGTCCCTATGACTCCACAGTGCCTGAGGAAGTCCTTTATCCATGACTCGTCCTGGCCTGCCTTCCTATGGGGGAATTCCCATGGTAAGACCTTTGTGGAGGGCTTTGCAGTGACATAGAGGAAAAGAATAGGTTAGGATTTGCCCTTTCCTGTACCTGTGCAGCACTCTGCAGGTGGATGTGAGAGGATATGCTATGTGTGGACATTTTGGAACTGTTCAAAGTCTCCTGAGGTCCTTCAGTGGGACCATTTTCCCGTGGAACTGTGTGTGCCTTGGTTACAGGATGCTGGGGAGGGGATGCAGTTGGCTCCCACAGCCCAGTAATCCTTTAACCACCTGGTCAGAGTCAGCCCCCCAAAGCTGGGATGAGTTGTGCTGTGGAACCGGCTGTCCCTTGTGGGTGGGTGCTGCCATCACACAGGTCTGACCTGTGGGGTTTGCCAGCACAGCACACAGGGCAGCCTTTTCCCATTTGGTGTTTTTTCACTCCTTCACAAATTATTTTCAAAGCCTTTCTTTAGAAATCACTGAATTTGTAATTAATACAATGCTCTTTTCATGTGGAGAAGAATTTTGAAGGATTTCTGTATTTCCAGGAGAGCAATGGTGTTTTTGCAAGTGGCTTGTTAGATTTATTTCTTTCCAGTGCTCCTATTTCTGTTGGTAATTCTGTAGCTAGAAAATGAACATGACAGAGTTGCCCACATTGTTTTGGGGCTAAACTGAACTGATAGCCTGCGGTGATGCATTGGATATTAGATAAAGCCTCTGAAACATTTTTAGTAACACGCAGATGGTATTTATTTTACTAAAGAATTTATTCTGCTCCACTCTTCTCATTCAATTTTACATACTGCTGAAAATTAAATTAATTTGTTGCTGAACAGAGGTGCTGGGCTCGCAGAGAAAACTGAATTGCTTTCTGAGCTAAATCGTGGCAGGGTGAAACTGGTGTGGAAGGAAGAGAGCAGGATATGTCAGATGTTGATTTTGTCTGCCATAGAATAAAATGGATTATTCAAATGACTGCTAGAAATAACAAAGGTTATTTAATTTTGAGATGTAAAACAGGATGAGCATTGCAAAAAGTCACCTGCAAAGCATGTGAAGTAGTTTGGGGGGGGGGGGGGGGGGGGGGGGGGCAGTGTCTGGGTCAGCTTTGATGGGCACTGGGGACTCCTCTCTCCCCAGGAAAAGTTTTTGGAGATTTATTTTTCTTTTAAAAACAAGAAATTATGGAATATTTAGAGCTAGAGAGAAAAAAGAGATGAGCACTAGGACTTGTCCTCTGACACAAGTAGCAGGATGACACTGGTTCATCCCAGCCAGCAATCTGGTACTCCCTAGCCAGGCAAGTAATGCGTAAATATTGGTATTATGTTGGAATTTCTACATCACTGCCTTTTGCAATGACTGCTTCTTGTCCGTGCCCTCTCTGGGTAGTCAATATTTCAAATTAACTGTGTACAGATATTTCTTGAAAGCAAATGTCAAGATCATAGGCAGCAGTGGTTTTTGTGGACAACATTGTAAATTTACATGCATTTGCAGGAAGCTGTAAATGCTCAGACACTCCTCCAGTCACAGCACAGGGATTGATTTTTTCTTAGTGAAAGCAAAATGCAAATTCAGATTTTATCCCTGGGAATTTTCTATCCTTTTTTGCTGCAGTCTTTCTATCCCTTGTGTGCCTTGATTCTGGTTATTTACCAAATCCAATATTATACTGTAAGTACCTCTGAGAGCAAAGGATGGAGATCCATAAAATGGTCCTTTATTCTTCTTACACTGGGTAGATGCTGATGATCAAGATACTTTAATCTGCCTTTGCCATTCGGTGTCTTTCCCACACTTGAGCCTATCTTAAAATCATAAAAAAATCTCTTTGAGAATGTATCATCTCTTATAGCAAAAAAAAAAAAAAAAAAAAAAAAAAAAAAAAAAAAAAAAAAAAAAAGTCAGTGGTTTATAGAGCTTCCTATCTAAAATTGTTAAAGAGAATTTTAACAAGCTCTAGTAAATCTGGTTGAATGGGAAATCTTCTATGAACATGGAACCAAATAAAACCTGCTCGCCAAATTCCTAACTGATGCAAATCAGAAGTCTCTGGAGTAGTGTTGCTTTACAACAGCTAATATCTATCCGTGTGTTCACTTTAATTCCTTCTGTGACTCGTGTAATTTAATATCTGTGAATGTTTAAGTAAATGAATTTTGTCCAAAAGGAAGTTTGCCAAAAAGTAAAAATCACACAGTTATTTTCAAGTATCTTTTAATGAGAAATTGGTGCAGCTGTCTTGAAATCACTTTGATTTTCAATTTTTTTCTTATTGCTTCAGTCTCCAATCAGAGGGCGCACAAATTATGTGACTTAGTGAAAAATCTCACAAGATACTCACAGAAAAGTCACTGTTTGAAAGACAATTATGGCCAAAACATAGTCAGCTGCTTTCCTATGTGTGGATGGATAATAGATGTGAATGTTTCTATTGCTGGATAATTAATAAAGATACAGGAATAATTTATGGATGGATGATAGTAAAGGTAAAGGATTTTGATGGTACATTGTGATAGGTAGGTCTCAGGCTGGCTTTCTCCGCAGGATGAGTTCCAGTCTTGAGGGAAGAGGTGTTTTAGCAGGCTGAATCCTGGTCTCTGCAAGGGATGGGCTCACACGTGAGCGAGCTGAGGCTGATGTGGGACCTTCACTGCACCCGTGGTTCTGTGAGCAGTGTTGGGAACTCGGGCAGTAATTCAGGCTCTGCTCCTGGGCCACACGCTGAGCTCCTGGAAAGGTGTCCTTTAAATTCAGCCCAGGGGCGTGGCAGGAGCTCCCTTTCTGCGCCAGTCCAAGTGGCAGCTCCTCTGCTTGGTCCAGCTTGAGCTGGGATACACTAAAAGTGTCACCCTGTCAAGGAATTTTCACAGTCAAAAGGAAAGAACCAAAGGAATTATCCTTCAAATCAGCTACGAAACATTTGCTGTGGAAGTGAATAAATGTGCTTCTGCTCCAAAATGAAAACCGGAATGGATGCAAGTGCAGGTGGCAAAAGCAAAAGCCCCAGGGCAGTGCCCAAACAGGCTGTTCCCTCTGCCCATGTCGCCCGGCCTCAGTGCCAGGCTGCCCCGAGCCGCAGGCACACGCTCGTGTGTACAGTGACATCTAGTGACAAAGGGAATGTCAGTGGGAAGCCGCGGGACGCTGCCCGGAGCGGGGAGCCGAGCAGCTGCAGGTACAGCTTCGGCACCGAAATTCGGGATTTTGTCACTTCTCTGACACCGATGTGGGGGGTTTTCCAAAGGTACAGAAATTCCTACCTTGCCAGGTTAGTGTTTAACCCTCGAGCAGCTGGCTGCAATATAGGCACTGAGTTTACAGTCTTATCTTGGCGTGGTGCAAAATGTACTTTTTATTCCCAGTACCATTTGTGGCAGCATTTCTTGGGCTGGCTTGGGTTTTCTTGGGCTTTTTTTTTATTTCCCCCAAATAACTTCTATTATTACTTTACCTCTGGCAGGTGGATAAATGGACACAGAGAATGAGGTTGTTGATTGAGCTATTATGCAGGTAAAAGGACATGTTTCCAAAAGTAGGTTGAAGAGGAAACTCTTTTAACAGTTCTTAAAAAAAAAAAATAATGCTTTGTAAGTATGAAAGTTTGAAAACAGAAACTAAACCCCATGCTTTTCGTATATATATTCTTTACTTCCTTAATTGTGGCTGGGATAGCTCTGTATTTTGGGATGGATACCTTTCTGCTTCAGACTTGTTAAATAAATGGCATTTTATTTAGGCCTGAGTAGGTGCTTTTTGTGTGGTTACTTATTTTAACCATGAAATCACCTCATATTCCATTAAGGCTTCCTAATTGAGCCAGGTCTGGACTGCACTGGTGGATGTCACTGACCCTGGGAATGTGTTGAGAAAAGGAAATGTAAAGAAATAGCCCAAAGCATAGAAAATTCAGTGGGATCAGTCAAGAGGGTGTTTCTTTTTTCTGTGGAGCCACCCTGGGTTTTCACGGCAGCCTGACTGAGCCCAGAGTTTTTCCCTTTTGAGATACATATGGGTGGTTTCAAACCTTGTTTCTCAAATGCCATCTCTGAGATACGAAGCTTCCAGGCCTCCACCCCTTGAAATCAGAGATCTCCTGTTGTCTCAAATGTGAAAAACTGGCTAATTTTAAGTTAGAGTGAAAATTCATTGGCTTACGTAAACAATGGAAAGTAGAGGCCCCCAGAATAAAATTGCTTGAGAACATGCTTTATTTTAGGTCTAAATGTAGTTCCTTTGAGTTGAATGTGATCATTTAACTGTTTAAAGTGAAGTACATGGTCGAGATGCAAGTGAAGCACGTGGTTTTCCTGCATCAGAGCCGTAAGTCCCTAAAACAGCATGGTTGGGGCACTTATTGACCAGTGCCGTTCATTTTGCCAGCACAGAAGGAATTCATGAACAGAGCAGGCTTTTAAAACTCAGTTTAGATATTCACACATGTTTTACTAATTTCTCCTGAAGGCACAAATTAAGAGGGATGTGTTTTTCTCTGTAAGCGCTTGAAGTGCTGCTTAAATTCTTGGCTCTACATGATTGATTTTATTAAAATCAAGTAAAATGTTGCTTAGCAAAATTGTTTCTTAATTATTAAAGCAATTAGAGGGATCTAAGAAAGATCTTATTCCCACTAGGCTAAGCCTTCATATAAAGCCTCCCTTTCAGTTTCCTGTTTCAGTTGTTCCACATTCTTATAAGACGCCTACTAATCACCATCTAAGCCCAGGCAAACACAAAAAGGGTGAAGTGCTATCAGAAAAAAATATTGAAACACCACCAGCCTATAGTTAGGCCAGTGATACGTTCTTGCAGTCCCTTTGGACTAATACAAGTACAGAAAAGGCTTTTCTTCCACCCACACAGGAGATCTGGAGAGGGAATGGATCCAGTTGAAAGCCTCCCAGTAACACCAACAAAGATACTTTTCAGGCTGATTGCTTTTCTGGCTGTACCAGGTTGGTGCAGGAGATGGGCAGGAGAGCCAAAATCCAGCTGGGAGATATAATCCCTCCTTCTGGTGGCTGCTTGTTCTCTTCTTGGCTAAAAGCATCCCGCTGCAAGGATTTGCCCAAGCTCAGCTCTTCTTTCGACACTCCCAGCTCTGTCTCAGGTGTTAACGTTGTAGGCTTTACAGGGAACTCCTGCTTCCCATCTCCATCTCTGCCAAGAAATATTTTCTGATTGGCTTTGTGATTTTTTGAGGAGTATTTCCTGACACCCAGTAACCAAAGTGTGTGCTTTGGTCATCCGTGGATTTAGCAGCTCTCCTTAATAAGTGCATCCCACACCCCTGCTCAGCCACAGAAGCACTTGGCTGGACACAGTGGGGCTGTGGAATAGCTGCAGTTGTCATAAAGCCCCCAAAGGGTCCTATAAAACTAATGGGGTCAAGAGAGTGTCGCCCTGCACAGGTCCCACCATTCCCAGTGTTGTCATTTGTTTCTGTTTAAATCTTATGCTGAGACTGGTAGCAGTTGCTGCAGTTCAAGCGCTAAAATGTACCTGAGATTAATAATTGCTGCAATATAAGACGTGTAAAGTTTTACCACTATGTCCTAGAGGGCTTGTAACAAGAATGACCAGTTTAAAGCCAAAGCCAGGAATGTGGTAATGAGTGTGTATAATAGAAATGTTAATTAAAACACTCTTAGGAGAGAGAAGGGAGGGGAGATCCCATGTTATCATGTGATATCCCTGTGCCCATTCACAGAAAAAAGGAGAGCCAGGCAAGCAGGAAAAAAGAAGTGGTTGTACTTCAGCTAAAGCCAAGGGCTCTGGGCAGGTTTAAAATCCATCTTTAATGATCCCAGCCTGATGAGCTCCCAGTGTGTCCCTACAGATAAGTCTGAGACACATCACACTGAGAACACCCTGGGAAAGCCAGCCCCAAGTCACTGGGAGGGAGCAATTAGCCCGACTCACAGGCTGAGATGCCAGAGCAGCTAAAGAGGATTGTGATTGCAAAGGATTAAATAATGCATGTGGTTCTTCTCTAACTTGGTCCTGTTATTGCAGGTCCATGCTTTCTAAAGAAGTGATTTTTCTACACCTGAAACTCTCCTAGTGAACACAGTGACTTTGAGTGACCTGGCAGACACAGGGCCCTGTGTCCCTCTCAGCCTTGATGACAACGTTGTGGGACACAACACCCTAATGCGTTTCCCAAAAGTGTGTTAGATGCCCCTCCCTGAGCTGCTCTGGTCAGCTTAGGAGTTTGTATGTGAGGATCACTGCAGAAGGGGGCTGTGGACGCCTGGTGTTCATCAGGAAAGCCCTGTGGATTATAGGGGAAGTGCCCTAAGCCCAGACAGCCTGGAGGAGCTTGTAAATGCTGCCATCATTCTTACTGCAGCGTGACCCTGGCAGGAGGCTCTGAGGAAAGGAAAAAGACGACTCCTGCCATGAGAGAAGGCCCGAATCCATCACCAAAATTCTTAATAACCTACAGAGGTGCAAGGTATCTTCCAAGATAGAAAAGCATGAGAGAGACTTCTGCTTGACTGAAGACATCACCTCTGAACTTCAGTTGCCAGAATTCAAAGAATTCCAGGCCTTTGCAAACATACTTGCTTCTCAGACTGGAGACTTGCCCTCACCAGAGAGTGGAGGTGCTTGGAAAATCACTGAAGTTGATATTTAATTTTAAACCTGTTCTGAATTTTTCTTCTTTTTGTTCTTTTTTTCTCTTACTACTTATTAATTGGTTTTTTTCAGGGAGGAAATTATTTCTTATAACCATATTTAATAGAAATAATTTTGTATATGGGAGCTCTAGCTTAGCATTGGTGCAGTTTATTCAAATCTAATTTAAATCCCAGCCCAAACCTACTTGAGACAAAATAGACTTAGACTTGCAATCCAGCAGCCATCTATGTCACAGATGTGTTTTCTCCTTCACACAACAGACACTGATTTCACAAAATTCTGAAATAGGACTTAATTTAACATGTGTGTTAATAACCACTTGCAGTTGATTTCAATATACGCTCAAAGTTAACTGTGTAGTTAAATGCTTGGCTGAATAATGACCTGTATAAATTATCTATTTAATTATCCTCCAGTCAAAAGAACTCTTAAGTTTTCCGTGGTTGCTTGCAGTTGTGTCTGAAGTAACTGCTGGGAACCCAAGCCTTGCAGAGAACTGTCTGAGCCAGCTCTTAGCTACTTATCTCCTGCCTCTCCCCGTAACATCTGGATCAGTTTCTGGTAATATCATCCTAAACAAGGGTGAGAAACCCAAAGAATATATGAAGGGGAAGTTATAGAAGTTTCCTGGGCTGTAGTTTGCTGCCAGATGGTGACTCATGTTGGTGAGAGACAACAACAACAATAGTGGTTATGGATGCATCCCAAGCCAGAAATTAAAATCTCTGCAACCAGGTTTGCATTCACAGATGAGCTTTTCCTAAATGATTTGGAGCAGAAGTGGGGCTACTCAAAAGGAAGAACAAACAGTATTTCAGAATTCCTCCCCGAGAAGGGGAACTTTCAGGGGCCTTGAAATACATTTCTCCTGCACTCCAAAATAACATAATGGCATGTAAGACTTAGAGCTAAGGTTATTTTTGTCTTTCCCCCAGTAGGATTTTGTAAGCCAGTAGCTGAGAGAAACCTGAAGAATTTCCCAGGATAAATATTGTTCATGTTGTTCATCTTGGGGAATAAAACTTCCACTGTTTTCTGCTTATGTTTGCTGACTATATGTTAGAGTATGTGCACTTCAGCAAAGTGGCATAACCCAAATCCCACAGATATAAAGACATTTGAAACAGATTTATGTCAAATTAGTTTTAATTTATTTCTATTCCCTGCTTTGAAAACACTTCATCTCCCAGTGAAGCATGTAACAGCTCAGTTTAGCTGAAGCACAGGTGAGATGGTTACAGTGTTCAGTACTTGGTTTTGTAGTATTGCTGTAAAATGGATATTTTATATATCATATTTTTCAAATACATATGTTTTATATTTAGAGTTTTGCTATTAAATGGTGAGCTCTTGCCACCTTTGCATCTCGTTTTAGCAGTGGCTGACAGGACCATGGGATTTCCTTTCCAGTCAGGTTGCTGATGCTGTTTCGGAGTCAGAGGCTGCACAAGGGAGAGGTGCAGTGGGGCTGGGTTGTTGCTCTGCTTCCACAAGTTCCTTCTTGAAAACGAGGAAATTGCATTACATTAAAATTTCATCTTGATTTTTGGCGGAGGCCAACGCTCCAGATAATCAGCAGGAATACAGGGAACAGGCAAGCTGGGGCCTGTAACACAGGGGGGTTTCCTCTTAATTTCCCAGTCTGCTGGCCTTGCAGTAATTGCACACTGATTTATCTAAAGGGAGGAGAATGTATGTGTGCCTTCTTTATGTAACTACTAAACCTTGCCCAGAGATCTTAATTAGGCCTTCATTTTGCCTTGAAGATTTGGGAATTAACTTTACTATGTCCTTCCCTTAATCCTTGTTTTGTTATTTTAGTGATTTCTTTCAGTTTATCACAATTTTTGCAGTATTTCAGCTTTACTTGCTCAGCATGGGCGTGTGTTTATAGAGATGCACCATGGGTCAGGTCAGGGTCCAGCTTAAGTCTGTGCTAGATTTGACTCAAAGAGTAACATTTTAGCTCAATTTTAGAAGGAAAAAGCTTTCTGGAAAAAAATCAGTTCACACCATTCCTCTTAGGGCCCTGTTTCACTGTTGTTGTCTCTACATTTCTAACTGGCATAAATTGTGGATTATTATATTTATTCCATCTGAGAAAGGACAACAAAGCAATCTGAGCTCTGGAGCATGTTAGTGAGGAAGCAGCAAAAAAAAAGTAAAAATCTTTCAGGGATTTTGCTGTCATGTCAGTGCAGTTTTGCACTTGTTCAGAGATTTGTGCTGTTCTGCTTCTTCAGGAAACTGATGAAGATACCAAAGGAGGGAAATAATTGAGGAAAAGAGAACACGCCAATGGAAGTGAAATGTTGCTAAGATAAAGATAACTGATTTTGCTTTTACTTTTTTTTTTTTTTTGAAACAGCAGAACTTAGTGAGCTACATAACAATAGAAGTATGTAATTTTGCTTTGCTTCTCCTTTCAAAAGTTTGAACTGAGTACTTTTCAATTCTACTTTATAAACTGTGTTTTTCAACCCATTCCATCTCAGTCTACTGGAACGGATGAAAAGGAGAACAATCAGGCAAAAACTGGCACTGGTGAAATTATATCACCAAATGTATATAATGCTCTTGTAAAAGCCATTCCCTGGCTTCCCTGACATCTTGTTTGCACATTTCAACATGTTAGCATGGGATTTGCAAAGGTGTCATATCACAAAATAAAAAGCCTTTGTTAATTAAAGAGAGGCAACCTCTAACGTGACTGGGTTAAGGCTGAGGATTTTTGTGCTCTGGATTCCAGGTGATAAACCTTTGCACTTGACATAATTTTGGTGATACCAAGCAGCACATATTTGATGTTACAAATTGTCACCTCTTCTCAACCTCTACATGCCAACAAATTTGATAAGCATCATATTTCAAGCTTTAACAGTGTTAATCTTTAAACTTAGTGCTTTGACAGAAGTCTTCTGAAACTTTGCATGGTGATTGTGATTTGGCTAATGTGAATATAGGGGATCAAGCCTGAATTTCTTCCTTGCATAGGTTTTGTTGGTGTTGTCATGTGGTGTTTGTTGTTATATTTAATTTCCTTACATGAAAGGATTTGGACTATTCCTATGGCCTTAATATTAGTTCAGATACAGAAAGGGATGGTTCAGTGTCAAGTTTCTGAACAGTTGCTGAATTCAGTCCCTGAATTCTGACGCTAGCTAGAGCAAGAAGTGCTGGACAGCTTTGGACAGTTAGTTTAAAGCTACTTTATTTTGTCCTTAAATGAACAACCTCATTTAATAATAAAGGTCTGATTGCAAGACTAAGTGTAAGCTCTGAAACAGAAAAGTTTTCTCATCTGTAAAATACAGTGAGTAATGGTGATCAGTTATAGCTCTGCAAGATTCAGACACTCCTGCATAGGTAATTTTTAATGTGTATAATTTTAATAGCACTCAACGTGAGGTTTTAATTTAAAAAGAACAAAACTGAACTGTATCTACCTGAGTAGTGGCCATGCTTACTAGAACCTGTAATGTTGTCAGCTGATTGCTCTGATGCACAGATGTGACACCTGACTGCTACTGACGTGCAGAAAAAAATTTAGAAACCCTCTTAAGGATGTCCTTGCACACACACACCACCCCAGTAATGCAAGTATTAGAGGTACCCTCACAGCATTTAACTTGGGTTCTAGAATTTTACTGATAAATTCCTCACATTAAAATAGTAAGGTGTAGTAAGCTGAAATGTTTTATACTAAGAATAAAATTGTGTTGATTGAGAGGAGATGGGTGTGGAATCAGGCTGCATCAGGGGCTTCTGATGTTGGGATGGCAACTGAACTTGCCTTTGCTGATGTCTCTGTTGTAGCAGAAGGCAGGAGAAGGAAGGTTTTAGGACCTCCAAAAATTTGAAAGGCAGGTAGGAAAATTACTTGAGCATTAATCAAATTCTAATAGAGATAAGCAAAAGAGAATTAAAGTATAGAGGGAAGAGAAGAGGGAAACAAATTTCAAGTTAATAAAAAGAATTTTTGGCTGTGGCACAAGTAGCCACCAGGACACAGAGGATGAGGAGCTCAGTTAATTATTCCTGATCTTCCTTTCCAGGGTATTTCCACTGGCACTTTTGGGTGTTGCATAGGCCAAATTCCACTGCGACAAATTTATATCCTTGGACCCGCTATAGCTTTAGTGAATAATATACCTGTCTTGAGCAACATGCTGTTGTGGCTGTTAGCGGCCACGGGGTTGTTTTTCCACTCATCTGGCTGAACTTCAGCTCATGTGGAAGAAAGATATTAAGTCTTTCCTGTTCCCTACATATTTGGTTTGCCATATGGCAAATGGCAAATCAAGTACAGGTGGCAGCTCACAAATGGAGAGAGGTACTTCCATCCTTAGTGGTTTTGTTTTGAGGGTTTTTCATGTTTTAATTCATTTGGTCTCCAGCATTCCCTCTCTCTACCTGTCCTTAATGTGTGGAAGTTATTGACATGTCCCTGTCTGGCCTTATGGACAAAATTCTCATGTTTTCAGTGATGTGCAGTTTCAAATTCTCCTCCAGGCCACAGCGAAGAACATGTGAAATGGGACCGACCTCTGTATGTATTTAACCACGCAGGTTGTTCACATACACCCAGAACAGCTCCTGGCCGGTTCTGCTGTGGTTTTCACCAGCCTACAGGACTGCCTGGCCCAAGGAGCTGCTGCATCAGAAACCAGAAAAGACTCTTCAAAGCAGTAACGTCAGAGGCAGGGTCATGGCCAGGACACCAGGTAATTGTGCAGGTTCACCGTGTTGCCTCGAGAACTCCAACAAATTAGGAACAGTCTGCAAACATGAGTGGAAGGTAAAACCAGCACTGCCTGCCCTTCACTGTGAGGTGACTGCACCTTGCAGGCAGAAAGCCAAACCCAGACACTGTGTCTCACTTAAGTAATTTGGTGTAGTCAGAGTGTATCATTAAACTGAGAACATCTGCTTGTTAGCATGGCAGGAGAAATAAGCAACAGTTATTTGAGAACTTCATAAAATGTGTTTCACAGAGAGACAGGAAAGGCCAAGTTTCTTCTTTCCTGATAGAGCTTCCAGCAGCTCTCACACGTGAAGGTATTTTATGTCCTATTCCTAATAAAAGTCTGGCAGTTCAACCTCCTTCCTAGATGCAACCTGAACCTGTAAATTTATCAGCCATGCAACACCAAGGGGAAATAATGTTATAGATTTGTAACCTTTCTGATAGTTATCTAACGAGCCAGATTACCAAATATCCCAGGGAGGAAGGCTGATACGACTGACATCCACCAAGTTTCTCCAGTGTTTCTCCCTTTTATGCAGGAAGAACTTGTTTTTAGCAGAAGATACTGTAGGGAATGGTGTTCTAATAAAATGTGAGGCTAAATGTTGAGTAATGCACCTATAAACAGAAAGTAATTAGTTACTGTGTGTTCTTGGATAATTACAATAATACAGGACAGCAGTGTTTGACTAAATTTTTCAGAGAAACACTCAGCTCTGGCTTTTCAAAAGCATCTGAATGTATTTTAATTCTACCAAATGTTTCCATTTGAAGTTAGAGCTCTTTTAAGGCATCTTTTATAAAGGTTCATGTAGGAATGAGTGGTCCAAATAATATACTCCACATGAATTCCCAGATTGATTTTACTAATGTTCCTCATATGTAGTTTTTAAGAGAAACAAAGCAGTGAAGGGATGCTGCTGCCATAGGTCTATAATTGGCTGAAAAAGAAGAAACAGCAGATTGGTGTAAATGGGTGTAAAGTCACAGAGGAGGTCTGTAGTGAGGTTCTGTAGGGGTCTGTGCTGAAGATGAAGTCTGGTCATATAAAGTTATCATGTTGATAAGGAAGAGGAAGGGCTGTAGAAGCAGAGAAGGTTCTTACAGCAGACTGTGACTGGGCAGTAAACCAGCAGATGAAATTCAGTATAGATAAATACACAATGGTACACACAGGGAGATACAGGCCCAGTTTTGTTCTGCACATAAAATGTGGGCTCTGAGCTGACCATTGCTGCTGTGGAACGAGCCCTTGGGGGTTAGCCACTTCCATCAGCACATCAAGGCTTGGCTGCACTCAGAAAAGCAAACCAAATGGAAGGAATGGAGCACAAACCAGAAAACATCGGTTCAGCTCCACTGAAATCCAGCACCTGTGTCCAGGACACTCCGCTTAACAAGAGCACAGCAGAGCAAACAGGGTTGGAGAAAGGCAGCAAGCATGAGGAATGTTTTGGAGCAGTTTCCACGTAAGGAAGGACTGAGTAAACTCGCGCTCCTCAGCTTGGAAATCAGGCGTGCTAGAGGGAGCAGCAGTCTGGGGAGCTCCTTGCCAAAGGATGCTGTAAATGTAAAAAGTTTACTTGAATTCAAGAGCAGATTGAACAAGTATTTGCACGGCAGATTCTTTGGGGATTTGCACACTGAAAAATAACAACAAGCTCAGAAAATCACCTGAGCTGAAAATAGTGGAAAACAGGAATATATTTTGAGGTTTTTACAAAGCACAGGAAGGTTTTCTCATTACAATTAAACTGAAAAATTGCTGTAAGGTGAGCACAACGTTTTCTCCTGATGAAGTCTTTGCTTTGCTTTTAGTTTTGCTTGCAGCATTTTAAAATGTATCAATAAATAAAACTGCTTTTGTTGTGAAATACACTTTTCATTTTGAAAATGGGCAGGGCTCATTTCTTTTCTCCATCAAAAGCAAACACTGCCCAGGAGTTGAAAGGCATGAGGAAATCATTAGTAGCAAAGCAGAGAGCCTGTAAACCTGCAGGGCCTTCTGGAAATGCAGTTTGGTAGCAGGGTACTTTTGTGTTTGAGAGGTGGACAATGCAAGAAACGCCCCAAAGCTGCCCATGGGTGTCCAGGCTGCTGACCAGGACCTGCTTGAACCAGGATCACTTTCTCACTTCATCTCAGCCCTCCTAGAGCAGAACTCTCTCAGGCACTGCTTCTTTTCCTCTGCACACTCCTTCTTTCACTGGGGTTGCATCAGGGGTCTCACCACCCTCACAGCAAGGAATTCCTGCCTTATGTCTAATCTACTTGATTTTAGCACAGCCAGGCTTGCTCACATGAAGTTGGAAAACCTCTTCCCTGCAAAGCTCATCTAATGCCTAAGTGTTTACAATCTTAGCAATCTTGGGGCACTTTGCTTAGGATTCATCCCAATGGGAAGCAGGTCTTTGGAAGCATTAATAAAATCAGGAGCAAAGGTGATGTCTTTTACAATCAAGTTTTTTTTTTTACCATTAATGTTATTTTTTCCTTTAAAAATTGATTTCAAACCATGGAAGAGCAGTGTCTAACTCTACCCCAGCTGGAACCATCCCATGACCAGAAATATGTGTGAGACCTACTCCATATTTTTGGAGTGTGTGTGGCCCCCAGAGCGTGAATTTGAGGCAAAAAATAAATTAGAATGTCTGATGTAGTTATCAGCTGCACCACATCCCTTTCATGACTCGGGTGCCTCAGTTTCCCCTCTGTAGCAGCATAATTGAACTGCCTGTCTTCAGCCTCCTGCCCTGTCAGTGTAGCCCGTGGTCTATTTGGGGAAATGACTCTCTCAGTGTGTCCTTGTGCAGATGGCTTCCCTCCTGACTGGGAACTTGGGGCATAACACTGGATATAACATTATGTAAATACTGCAGTCACGAAAACGTCTTTATTGCATTCATGATTCTACCCTAGAGGCTTTTTCTTTGGCTGAGATTTGATGAAAGCATTATCATCTGTCTTACACAGACCTCCAGAGCTTTACAGTAGCTGGATCTAGTGGGGAAATAAATTTTAGGAAAATAATAAATCCTGACACTGCAGCGCCAATAGAGGCAAAAGCATTGAGAGTGTCTGTGGTTGAGAGCAAAGTTAAAATTGCCTGATGGTCGTGGTGTCCTTTCAGAGCTCTGTAAAATATCAGCGCGTTACCTGTGACTCATGCCTGGCACTCAGAGCCCTGTGTCCTGCCCCAAAGGATTGCCCCGTTCCCTGTCAAGGGAAATACCTGGCTTCTGAGGTTACAGCAGCGCAGTAATTTAGAAGGAAAACTGAGCTCTCAAAAGCTAAAGCTAATTTTCAGGCCTGGCTGTCATTCATCGAGGGCGCGTTCCCACACAAAGCCCGGCCAACAAAGGGATCCTTGCACTGTACACACCACATTCCCCTGCCTCCCCCTCTCACCGGGGAAAAGATGCCTCTTTGTGCTGGAGATAAGTGAAGAAGAAGGATTTACAGGACAGCAGTAAGCTATACTAGGGACATCTCAACTGTAATTAAATCTTTTATTCACATTGGCTCCCAGTGTGGGCCATATTAGCAGCCCAATGGCACATAGTGTGGAAGGGTATAAAAAATACTGAAACAAACCTACTGAATCCAGGGAGCTCGGGTTGATTTCTTTCCCATACAGTAAATGAACCAACATTGTGGCTGAGGTTAAAGGAAGGTCGGTTTAACTTGCCAGGATTGCAGCTGGAGAAGGTTTTTTAGCTGTGCCTGGAAACATCTCCCTGACCTAAAACCCTATAGTTTTGGTGTGCAAATGTTGTTCTCGCCTGCATGCTGAGCACCTTGGGATAGAAGGGATTCCCTGCCAAGGAATCTTCCTCGTGTCCCAGGGGAGAGGCTGAGGGTTTTGTGCATGTCCTGTCGCTGTTCTAACTTGCTGCCAAGTTACCATCACATGAATTCTCTAAGTCAGGGTTTCAACATCTCTTTAAAAAATCTCCTTTAGCTTGCCTGCAGTGCATTGGAGGCCACGTGGGGTCCAGGTGAACTCCGTGGCTTTGATTGTGAAAACAAAAAATCCTGAGAGTTCCCTCCTGGTCTTTGAATCTCTGGCTCCAGTAATAATTAAAGATCAGTTTTCCTGTGGAGTTGGAGGTTTACTCTGGGAGGGGCTGTGGCTTTGGGTGAACAGTAGGTTCTCTTTCTACCTTTTCTAAATTGCCTTTAATTACTAAACTCACTAAGTAGCCAGCAACACTGAAATCCCCAGGAGTTCCAAATAGCTGCCATGTGTCTTTTTCTCACACTTGCAGAGATTTAGGACTTCTGCCAAAGTCGTACAGCAATAAAGGAGCTTAAATACATTAAATGAAATAATATGCCATCAAAGCTTTGAGTGCCCTCTCCTCCAGTCCTACTGCTTTATCTGCTCTTCTCCCTCTTCTGACTCACTCTGCCTCCATGCTTTATTGTTCATAATTGTCTGTTCTTCATTTTCTCTCTCCTGTTTCTTTTTTTCCCCTTCTTTCGGGAGGAGAAATAGGCAAACTGAGGGAGCCCAGCCTGCTACCTTCACCAAGTTCTTTGCTGTTGCTGTGTCTTTTCACACAGAAGTGTGTATTCCTTAGTTTTCGTCCACTGTGCCCTTCCCGTTCCCTCCTCAACTCCTCTCCATCTCATCCTCATCTTCTATTCTTCACTTCTATATATTTCATGTTGCCCTCCCTGCTTTGGCTGGCTACATCCAGCGTAGGTAAGAGTGTGGCTGATGGGTTTGCACACACACTGACCCGAGTCACCCATCTGAAACCCGTGTGAGTATTTCTCTGTGTGTTCATCTGTAACTGATTGGCCCCGATTTCTGGGCCACGGTGCTGCGGGTACTCCCATCCACGCTTTGTTCTGTGCAATTACTATGATTACATGGGCAGTTGTGCTAATTGTGCAGTGTACAGATGACTCATTAGTTCTGCAATTATGCATTTTCCTGAAGAGTTGCTGTGGAGGGGGGCCTGATAATAGTTTGGCAGCCTGAAATCTGACCTTTGCTTGTTTATCATTTCACCATGAGTAGCTTGAAGGCCAAGTGCTTCTTTTTAGCACTGAAAATGAAGCACTTTTTGCTCACCCTGAGACTCTGGCCATGGATAATGGTTCCAGCTGTCCTGCAGAGAGGCTCCATGTGAGCACACAGATAAGAGTGCTGGATGTGGCCCCAGTTTGGAAAGATGTGTGTGCCTTGCTCAGAGCACTTGAGTTGTCCCACTGAAGTAAGCAGAGTTATTTCTGTTATTGAGGAACAGGAATGATTTAAGTACCTTCCTGAATGTGGCACCTACGGGGGCTGACAGATTTTCTTCCTGAAGCAGTGGCCTTTCTTACACTACAGCTGTTGCTGGATGTGAAATCTCACTTTTTCTAACATATCCTGGGAGGAGGAGATTAGGAGGTGTCAAGTTTACCTAACCAGCTGTTACTTTACACCAGTTGTTTGTGAGAAACATGGCAAAAAAAAAAAAAAAAAAATCAGCAAGAAAAGATTTCTGAGCCTGTCATCCAGTTTTCCCAAATCACCTGCCTGAGTGCATCTCCCAGCTCCTGTATGAGACCAGGAAGGGGGAATTAGTCAGGTTATACTGACCGTGAAAGGGAGAACAGATCTGCTCAAAGATACTGCTTGATCAAAAGGATGCAGTGATAAGATAGGAGACGTGTACGTCTGGAGAGATGATGCAGACACCTATGGCCAGATGGGAACAGAGTTAATATCCCACTCAATGCGAGTGTTTGGGGCTCAACTGATAAGCAGGGAAAATGGAAAAGAACTGTGCATTGTGATTTTCCAGCAAAATTGAGCTATAATATTATTAAGGCTCTTGAGCCAGTCCTGCCCTGAGTGTGATTTCAGACTGAAGAGTTGGGTCAGACAGAGGAGTGCTGGTGAAAAAGTGGAAAATCAACTTTGAATAAATTGTACCAGATTAAAGAAAAACAAGAGCAACAAGAAAACGCTGTCTGTAATTTTTCAATACCTTACTTTGCCCTAATCTGAAAAGGAGAGGTGAGGACATGATAAAGACTCATTTCAAGCCAGTTTTCAGGTGATATGAGAGCTCAGCAGTAAGGGAAGGTTGCTGCTTCCTCAGAGCCAGGCTTGGTGGCATTGTCAGAACGCTGTGCACAAAGCTGACAGGTTTGACAATTCCTGGGCAGGGTTATTTGGAAGATTTTGGAAGGTTTGTCTCCTTATTTGCGCATACACAGTGATTTGAGGTTGGCTTCAGCTGTAGAATTCAAGCTCTCATTTGTGATAAAGGGTCAAAGTGGCATAGCAGCATGATCAAAAAAATGAAAGTGGTGGTTTTCTTCCTGTTTTTGAAAGTTAAAGGGCACACTTAAGGAACCCACAGCTGCCTACCACAGTGTTCTTTAATGTTGCTATGTCTTCTCATACAAACATTTGTATTTATATGTATGTTAAATAAGTTTTAATTTTTTTTCAGATTGACCAAAGATATTCCATGCCACAGCATGAAAATTAAGATATTTTAACCTTATCAGTATCCCCTGCAATTCATACTGTGGAATAAAATTTCATTAACATGAAGTGTTTTGAGTGAATTTCATCTCCTGCTGGAAATGCTTCTAAGGTTTTTCTAACCCACTTTTATTAACTTATATCCATTAAAAAATGATCATGCTACACTTTCCCATGTTATAAAGCTTGCAGCAACTGGCAGCAATGAGGTATTAACCCAGAATATGACTACATGAAGGGAATGGAAGAAAAACAGAAACTTGAAAAAAATTTGCACAAGGAAAATTTTTTGGCAAACCAATCCCAGATTTATTCTTGAGTAATGGGTTATTTTTTTTATTGTTATTTATTTGGATACTAGCAGCAGATAGGAACCGGGATCAGAGCCTTCAGCAAGGCCCTCCTGTGACTGCTGCTCCTCACCAGCTGTGGAACGTTTCCAGCATGATCCCACTTAAAAAGTTAGGGGAGAAAAATTCTGCATTCCAGAGAAATTGGGGTGTTAGCAATCACTGGCAATTATGTTAAATATTCCACTATTTTTCCCATTGGCCTCTCTTCCAATTGCCAGAGGAACATCAGCAACAGCTTTACAAGATGTTTAGAAGTGAAAAGAATAAGCTGTGAACATATTTAAGAGAATATTTTTGACTATTTCTCCTTTTCTAATAGTCATTACTAGAAATGCCTATTAGTATTTCTTGAGCTGCAGAAAGGCTTCTCCATCTTCAGTGGGCTGTACTCACACAGGGAAAGTACAGTGCAACTTTATATCTTCATCTGTGCCAAGATGATTGGTGACCCATTGACCTCAGTTTTCCATTTCTGGTCTTCTAATGTTTGTTTCCAGCTTGGAAACAAACATATTTGGACCATATTTGGACCAGGAAAAATGATGTTTAGCAAATTCTCCCTATCCTTTGGGAAGATGATTCCCCCATAATTTCTCCATGTCCATCCAACTGGAATGATTTTCTAATGCTTCTAGGTTTTCTTTATTAGAATTTCTGAACAACAAGTTAATCTGTTTTTATGAACCTCTTGCAATTCCCTGCGTACAAACGTGAGCAATCAGGAGCCAATCCCAAAGGTCCTCTCTCGCTTCTCTCATTACTTCTTGGCTTTACTGAGTCTTTCCTGTCCTTTTCTCCATCAGTTTGACTCTGTGTCTCTGTGAGTTTTGACCAGAAATATTGGCAGGGGGATGTTCGGAGGGGCTGCAAAACCAGGCACTAGCTCTGAACAATACCTGATCTCCTCCCAGGGCCCCACCTGCCTTGCTGGCACCTCTTTCCTAAAAGGTGTACCCACATCTGTCAGCTGTGACGGCACCCTAAACTGGTGAGCAGACCCCTCAGCTCCTCAAAATCCTTTGCTATTCCTGATTCCTGACCTTGTTGTCCCAGCCGACATCCCCTCTTTGTGACTACTAATTCTTCTGCTGAAAGCAGTGCAAGATACTTTGCAAAATGAAAAGTTATTGCCTTGCATCTGGCATGAGCCTGCGTGTGGATCACAAGGCACCGAGACATGTTCATGGCAGACATATCTCCCCTCCCATCTTTATCCCCGTGGATATGTACTAATCATTTGGTTGTTGCAGCCCTGACTTTTTGGCTGCCCCAGTATCAACTGACAAAAGACACACATTAGCATGATCCCAGATTGTGTCTGTCACCCAAGGTCACGCAAGATAAGCCACCAGCTGTCCGCTCCACCCAGGCACGGTACATTGGACATTAATTAAACTGGATTCCGCGCCGCGCGCATGGATTCGGGATGCCAAGATGCCTGGGCTGAGTCGGGCAAAATGGACTGGTACAAATCGCTCCGCCGGTGCAAAACGCATTACAGCAGCTCCCAAACATTTTCAGAATCCGAGACATGAGGTTTAATAAATTAGAGGATAACCAGATAATTGATTTCTGACACGTTGGAGAAAGGATCCAAGTGCCCAAAGGCATAGGTATTTAACCAAGGGAATGCTCGGGGTTTTGTGGGTGAAAATCCTGATTTGTAGCAACCAAAAGCTGAGAATTTTCTGGATCATAAAAAGTTCCTTTATAATGTAGAACTGTGCAAAATAATTTAAATTTTCGTTTCAGTTAACTAAAAACAAAAGCAAGTTTCTATCCTCTTTATTTCTTTTCTAGTTCTTGTAAAGAAAAGAATTTAGTTTTCTGCTTGTAGATGAACAGCAAGCATGGCTAGGGAAAAATATATTTTTGCCAGGAAATGTCATCTTTGCTGTGGAAATACTTAAGTTTCTCCATGAAAATGGAATTTCCCTTCAGAAGTAATTTAGCAAATAAAAGTGATGGGTTTGTCCAGTGGCTGGAATTATAGCACCTTCCATGTCAAAAGGTTTTTGGCATTGAGCCTCCACCACAGAAAGCTGAACAGAGCCCCAAGTAAAACTCACACTTGTTCCTGACATGAAACCAATTTCCCAGTTCAAGGAAGGTTTAAGTGCCTGTTCATATCAATGTCACGAATTCTTCAGGGACTTAGAGGTTTAGAAAGTGCAAAAGAAAGGCAATTTTTTTAGCAGGTATCATCTCTATCCTCATTGCTGACAAACACAGAGATGAGAATGTTCTGGGTTTCTCCCTGGGACATCAGTACAAGGAGGATGTGCCCTTCAGTACTCTTCCCCTACCAATTATTAATTCCTCTACAGCTGGCCCTGAAAGCTCCAGGTAGTAATAGGTAACATACAAATGCTCCTTGTCGCCTAAAAACCTGGCAGACTTCAAGGCAGAAAAATAACAGGGAGAAAAAATTTAAAAAAAGGTTTGCTGTTACCAGTGTGCTGGTGGGAGAGAAAGCAGAGCACCAAAAGCTTCACTGGTTTGTCCTGAAGGCAGAACTGACCACAGCACCTGGTGCCACCTTACCCTAAGGCCACGCTCCTTGCACTTGACACTGGATTTTCCTCTTTCTCCTTCACCCTCCTTAAGGATTGGCCTGAACATCTACAACACACTTTGGATTTGGTTTTTTTCTGCACTTATAAACACACTACCTACCCCTGCTTTGCTGTCAGTCCCAGTTCTCTTGGCCTTTCTGTGTCCTTCAGAGGAAAACTCTGAGCTGAGGGCAGGAGCCTTTCGGATATTTCCACACTAAAAGCTGTCCTGAAACCAAGCACTCTTGTCATAGTAATGTAATCTGCACATCCTGATGGCTTTACTCCCTGCCTGTTTCCCTGGCCTGTCCAGATGTCCCTCCTTACTGCTCTAAATGAAGGTTATTACTCCCATGCCGACATCAGCCATTGAAGTGTAGCTTTTCATGCTGGGGGGAGGAGGAAATAGCGGAGAGCAATAAAACCATAGCTCATTGTGTTAAAGCAGTGTAACATCGCACTAAGAACCAGGTGTGAGCTGAATGAACTGAATAATAGGCTCCAGTTAGCACTTTGTGAGCACTCTGCTTAATCAAATTAAGACAGGAGGCTGGCAGTCAGCATTGCACATTCATCTCCCACAGATGCCTCAGAAAATCTAGGATGAAGGCGTGTGTCCAGAGTTACATCCACAAACCCTTCAATCCCAACTCACCTTTCTCCCATCTTGTTTTTTCAAAGCAGTAAGATTTCCCTCTGAAGTTGATTAACTGTTTGAGGAAAAAAAAAAAGTCCGGATTTTTTGCCTCCAAAATCTCATCTACGCTTTTCAAATTACAGGAGTTTTCTTACACAGAAAAAGTAGTGTTTCCTGAGTCTTTGGCATCCTTTTCATTCAGGAAATTCAGTGGGACCTTCAGCATTCACATAGAAATTGATGTGCATACACAAACAGTAACTGACTTTTTTCCACCCCAAACCACAAAGATGTTATCACTTTTAACCGCTTTGGACCAAATTTCAAGTGCTGCTGTTGCTGCTGTGGAAAGAGTGAGACCCGTTTACATGAAATGAGCTCTGCCTTAATTTTATCAAAATAGTAACCTGGGAATGCAGGCATCAGTACGGCTATTTGGGAGAGAATTTCCTGGTTGGAAGCTGTTATCCTGGATTTTCAGAAGGGAATGGTGCTCTTGTTATGCCAGCAAGACAGGGGAGCCCTTTGGAGCCTGACAGCCACAGCGGGCAGTGAGAGCTGTGTGGTCCAGCCAAGGAGCCTGGGAACCCTCTGGAGCTTCGCAGCTCCAGAGGGCAGTGGGAGTGAGTGAGCCCTGGCTCTGCCAAGCTTTTTAGATGTTATGCTTGTAAAGCAGCCATGATGAATTCCAGTTCAGTGTTTCAGTCCTTAAAATTTTATGAATGTAAAGCGTGAAGGAGGGAAGCTTTAAACTGGCTGAGGTCTCAGCTACTTTACCATTATAATCACAAAAGTATCCATGGCTCAGTTCAGGCTGTGTAGCCCTCACGATGAGGAGAGCTCCCAAAGTCCAGAGCACTGACTGGAGCCCACTTCAGCTGTTCTGTGTCTTCTGCCTTCTTTGCCCACATTTGTACTCCAAAATTTCATGCGAGAATCTGCTTCTGTGCGAGAACAAGCTTAACTCTGACCCACACCCATAAACTCTACAATTTTACTGCTGGAATCAGGTTTCTGTGCTTGCTTAAAATAAGTATGAATATGCTGATATTTTGGGAATATTGCAAATAAAGGAATTTTAATAAAGGTTTTGGCAAGCTGGAGTTAAGCTTCATGGGTACAGTAAAGATGGCAAAGAGTTTCTGTAGGTCTCTGTATGGCTCAGTTCTGGCCCAGACCATTATTTCAGCACTGTTGCTAATCTTGTTTAAAACAAGGATTTGGTCATCCTTTCCCATCTAATATTTAAATGCAAGCAAGGAAAAAGGGAAAGCAGCACCTCCCCTGTTCTGCTTCTCTGCCATTAGAGATGAATCAGGTGCCTCCCGAGCTGTGCAAGTCCCTGGTGGTGTGTGTCAACCCTGGCTCTGTGTTAGGTTTACTCATCTGTAAATGCATAAAAGTGCTGTTACTCACTGATAATAAACCACAGAGAGTGCTAAATCTCTGCCTGGTTCTTTGACTCCTCAGTTCTTCACATGTTATCCAGAGGGAGTCACCTTTCAGAGGAAAAAATGGCCTGCATGATGGTAATGAGTTTTAAAGTGCCAAGTAATCATTTCCAGATTGCCACAGGAGCAGCATCCTGTGGCAGGGACTAAATTTTGTATTTTTTGTTTTTACCTAGCGCTGTGTATAGCACCGAGCTGCCCAGGAAGCAGAGCCTCTGCTTAGTGAAAAATAAACTATTATCAGCAGAAGTTGTCTGGCTGTTCACGGGTCAGGAGTATGGGAGAGAAGAGGTCAGAAATAGTTCATATTTCTTTTGTGCTGGAACTGAGCAGGCACATTCATTGTCCTCTGCCCGAGGCTTCTGGCCACGGGCTGTGGGATTTGCGGCTGGTGCCCCATTGTCACTGGGGCACTAATTGGGTGATCATTTGAGCACTGCAGCCCTACCAAGTGATGCGAAGCTGCTGAGCAGCCCTGCCAGCGCTGATCCTCGTGTCTGAGCTGCTGTTAGCTGCAAGTTCTTATGTCAAGTGGCAGCCAAAACCTCTCTCTCCTTTTGAAACCCAGGCTCTGTTTTGTCTTTTGTTTGCCCCCCCAAGCACTGCGCTGTATTTCACACAAACGGAATCAAATCACAGGTGGCAAAGAATAAAAGTAGAGGTGGAGTGTACATCTGCTACACAGCTGGGGTAGGTGTGAATCTTCACTTTCTTCTGAACTTCATACCACTGGTACAGGAGATAATGATACACCTACTGTGCCGAAAATGCGTAAATTGGGAAACGTGGCGTGCTCTCTTATAGACAGCAATGTCCAAGCACTCCAGCTCTTGGTAATGAAATCCAATCATCCAGCATTAACTCACCACCTCAATAGTTGTATTTTACAGCCTCCTTGTCCCTTCAGATGCACCTACTCCCACAGTCATACCTGTGCACACCACACCTATCACCCAGGACATTCGAGTCAGTCTGGTAAAACCTCGCACGTGTTTGTATGTCACACCATGCTGTAGCAATTCTCCCAACCCCTGCTCCTTTATCCAGCAGTGCAAGTACATATTCCCAGAGATGGACCTGCCAAACCAGCCAGGGCTGCACTTAGGCCTCTTCACAACTGCTTTGCTCACTGTTTGTAATTCTTGCATGCACTTACCCAGTGCAGAAATTATCTAGAGTGGCAACTTCTGCTAAATAAATCTTGAGGCCGGAATCTGCTCTAGTTAATTGCAAAGGTGGAAGACTATGATGTAATTTTTGTCTTTGAGGACAACTCTTACACACGACTGTACGTGTACGTATCCAAGTGTACACTTTCTCTCCTTGAACATAAGCATTCTTTTTTTTTCCTCAAAGTCTTGGCCAATGCAAAAGGGAATTTCCTTCTCTGTTTGCTCAGTCTCAGGGTATACCAGTGTGCCAAGAGGACTTTGTTCCAAGAAAGGGGAATTTTTTCCAAGGAAATCTTACAAGCTGCCACTGCCCTGGCAGGACAGTGTTGATATCCACCAGCCTTTCTCACTAATGTGTCTTAGGGAAACAGAACTTGCTTTACAATTGTATTTTTAAAAAGCATTTTGAAGCAAGCCCCTGATACTCACAAATTTCATCCCTGGCACCCACTTCTGATGGCCAGAGATCTATTGCATGGGCACCTGCAGTGACAGCAAAGATTCCTATCAGCTCCTAATGCAGAGTGGGAAAAATTCTAGGCTAGATTTTGCTCTGTGGAGCATGCAAGCAGCTTCCACCCACATCCCTGGACATCTGGTTTCTAAATTGCATCCTATCTTGTGCCACCACTCAAATATTTGGCTTGACCCTTTTCAAACAGAGACAATTCAAAACCCACCTGGACGCATTCCAGTGTCACCTGCTCTAGGTCACCCTGAGTTGGCAGGGAGGTTGGACTAGATGGTCTCCAGAGATCCCTTCCAACCTGAAAAATTCTGTGAAATCCATGGGAAAATTCCTGGAGGTTTCAGTAAGACTAGGTTAAATCCTTGAATAAACATTGGGAAATGCTTGCTGCTCCTAGTGAAAGCACATCTGATTTCAGCAACTGGTTTCAGATGAAGATACTTCTGGAGATAAAAGTGTCAGAATTGAGAACTCTCTACTGGGCTGACTTGGCTGCTTTAAGCTGCAGTTATTAATTTTTAAGCAACAGGGTCAATGTAGGAAGATCTTAAAGGAATGTGGTCCTCAGGTCTGAATGACACAAGTACAGATCAACCACTGTTTTGAAGTTCTAGGTCTGCACCCTTGGGGTCAGGCCACCACCACCAGCGTTGGTCTGTCTGGGCCCTTCTGATGACACAGTTGTGCTGATTAATGTCAAATGAAATTCAGGTTTCTTTACCTCCGAAGTCCAATGTGGCTAAACAACAAACAGCTTTCCAGCAGGAAGTGAAACCTCCCCTCTGTTATGCTGGAAAGACTCTTTGGGAAAATGCTTTAATCTTGTGTGATAAACCCTAGTAGCATCTTCCACTTGGCAGGTCAAGGGATTGCTGAGACAAAGGTTGCATTTTAATAGTCATCAAAGGTCTTATTTTCTATGATTTTTCCACTTGAATCCTTTTGGAAAAAATGAAATATTAACAGAGTTTTCCAGGGTCACGTAGGAAGGTGGTCACAGAGACTTTGATGGAAGCTGTATATGGTCTTTCCCTGCTCTGAGACATCCATGTGACCACGGTCAGCAGCCCTGGAGTGATGCCTTTGCTTGTGATTTCTAAGCATGCATCGTATGGCTGTGTTACTGGAAATATTTTATTTTACTCTTGCAAGGCAGTATTCAGATAAATCCCACTAAAAAGGGTGCTGTTGTCTGCTGTGGTGCTTTAGACACAGCAGCCACATGTCCTAAGTTCCCACTGGTTCTGGTGCTGTGATATGCGAGTAGATCAGCAGGTGCCGAGGAAGACCATTGACAAAAAGGTTAAAACAATCTTTGAAACCAGACAAAAATCTAAAATATCTTACTGCTTAGTCTTAAATTTAAGTAAGTGTTTAAAAGTGACTGCTAGGAGAAAAAATAACAAAAATAAAAATAATTAGTACGATCAGTTATTGAAAGAAAACAATCAAATCATTAAAATAGAAAGCTAAATGTTTGAGAGAAATGATGTGCTAGACCTTGGAGTTAAATGGTTAATTTCCTGATCCATTAAAACCTTCCTTCCTCAAGAGTAGTTGGCATTTGCAAGGTTCTGCCCTAGGGGGATGTTCAGGTAATAAGGGAGAAAGGATGTAGAGGCAGGTGGAGAAAAGAGTTACAGGAGAATCGTCCAAAGCTGCTTTGCTTGTTTACACATTCAAAAAGGTGGTTGGTTACTTTGCATTCACAACTCTGCACACACTCATAGAAAATACTGTGTCAGAGAATATTTAGTACTGTTAAGAGTTTAGGAATTTGTTAGCCTAAATTTAATAACCAAAAAAATATTTTATTTGGCCCCAGAAGTTAAAAGAGTATCATGATGGTGCATTCTGTCTTCAAGGTCTGAAGGGGTGCCAACACACAGCTCTTTGCTGGTTGTGAGGCTGAGGTAAAATACCTACTTTAAAAACATTTGTTGCTCTTACACAGCCCTTCTCGTGTGACAGCTGATCCCAGAGCATTTAGCTGACTAGATTATCGCTGTTACGCCAGGGCAAATCCAGGGGTGGGGGGACATGTAGCTAAGGCAGATCCAAGAGCACAAGGGGCTACAATACACATGAGCATAAAAGTACAGCAAGTTATACTTTACATCTCTTAACCATCACAGACATCTCATTATAAACAAAAACTAGGTCTTTCACCACCAAAAGCAACACTGCTCACCAATGAGCCATTCATTATTCCATGTTAATGGCATGGGTTGATCCGTACTTTTTCCTTGTAGTGTTGTCTGGATCATTAATGAGTTTTAGGGAGCTCAAGCTGAAGTAAAACTAGTGAGATGTTATTGTCTAAAAGCAGCTAAAACCTGGATGTGAGTTCTTTCATTAGGCATTGGAAGTCAACTCCTGGGCTTAAGCAGCCTTCTTGGATCGCATGGATCAGTACCAGCAGCTTTTACACTTTGGCCACCCTGTTATCTGTTCAGCTGAAACTCTCAACTTGTGCCAGCATTCCCAAGAGCCCTCCTGGAAATGTTGATAGCTGTGGATGGGAACAGAGATGTCCATATACTTCTGCAGGGGCCTGGCCCCACAGCCCTCAGCGGGCTTTGGCTCAAATGTGGGACATTTGCACAAACATCCTGTGCCAGTCACCCAGCTCCAAGGAGGGACTGTTAAACAGATCACACTGAATCTCCCAAGGTTCCTGGATTCTCCAGTGTGTCAGAAAACAAACCTTGAGGCCTCCTATGTGAGCAATCATTGTGTCCATGGAATGCAAAACATTTCCAATTTGTGAAGGCAAGCTCGGTTGCATATACTGTACAAACACACACAAACACCATGTGGAAACAATAAATGTGTTTATGATGGAGATCTGTGCTTCCTTTATTATTTTAGGATTTTGTCTGGATTTGAAACAATTGTTAAGAGCATTAGCTTCAGTCTTTCATTTTCAATATTATGAGTATGCTTCATTGCTAACATACTCATAATATTGACTTCACCTACTAAGGCGGCTGTACTCCTTCTTAGCATATATTCCATTATTTTTAAACAGACCAGTTATTCATACACAAATATGCAATATTTAGGAGGTTTAATGGCCAAACTGACATTGAGTAGTGCTCTTGACTGTTCTCCAGTTCTTTTAACCTCTGACTGTTGAATCAAATTTTGATTCACATAAATTCATATACTGGAATTTAGGAAATTGTCTGGTTTGCAAAACTTCTTAGTCCTCCTCTTAGTTTCTGAGGCAATAATTCCAGTTTTGCAGCTTAGGTTCATATTTGGTGTAGCTCCAAAGGTACATTTGTAATGTCCTGTGGTGGCTCCTCTGCTTGTACCTGATGGGAGTGGGGTTGTACAAGATCCTGCAGCTGAACAGGAGGTGCATTGCCCGTGCCCTCAACTCATGAAAAGGGGCCCTTTCTGCATGTTTTCCCTATTTAAACATAAGGAGTTACTGATATATTTACCTAAACCTTACCTAATACATTTAAGTTTATTTTCCAGGAGAATTGCGCCACAGTTCTTCCAACTGGATTTTGAAATGTCTTTGTGAAATGCCTATCCCTAAAATCTAGTGTTTTATATCAAGTTGACTGTAACATTTAATTTGTTCTGAACTGAACTTCTTTTTCCTGCCTTTTTTTTTTATTTTTTTGGTCTCAAAATTGTTACTCTGTGGTTTTGTTTCAGATTAACTCATCATAGTTTGTCAGTGAATGAAGAGAATCAGTTTCTTGCCCAGCAAAAATAATTGCCTCTTCCATAAAACGCTTCAACAACACTGCAAGTGTGGAGCCCTTTACGAAATGTCACGGCTTCTGTGATGAAAAACCTATGGAATTTTTCCAGCTGATGGAAATTTTTCGCTAGGGCAGCTGGGAACACTGTGGGCTTTTAGACACAAAATCATCCTTGGTCTGTGCAGAGTGTAACACCCTCCTTCTGTTTCCTTCCCAAACTCACCTGGGCGGTGGGATATGGGAAGAGCAGAGACAGGATCCAGGATTTCCTACGGGAATGTGTGCGAAGTAGATGTGGCAGTGGAACCACAAGCTGTTTAAAAAGTACCATGAAGGATGCATGGGAGGTATAAATCTGATGTACACCTTCTATAATCCTGGAATACTGTTTTCACCTAAAATCTCTATCTTGGAGAGCCTCAAGGATGCTCTTAACTGAGCACTGCTTCCATCCACACACTAAGCATCCATTACAGAAACTCCATACAAGGACTGGGGAGAAGGATGAAGCCCATTTTTAGGATGGGTTTATTTTTATCTTTTTTTGGGAAGAATTTATCCTCCCATTTTTTTCTATCTCCCACCAATGAAAGCTCAGAATGACTGAAATAGTACAGTCTGTTGGAGTGAATTCTTCCCCAGGAGACTGATTTTATTTTATTATTACTGAAGAGAGCAGAAATTTATTAAACCTCAAAAAGTGGAGGAATTGGACCTTTCCTGCCAAGGTAGACATATTCCCAAGCTGCTCCAGTCCCTCCTGAGAAGCTCTTCTATTGACTTTCCCGTGCAGGGGAGAGGCACAATTTTGTCCATATTATCAGCTGACAAATAAAACAACCAAATTCAGACAGGGGGAGGGGAAAATTTGCTCAAAAATATATTTAAAGACATGAGCTTTCCTGTAGAGAAGTTTGTTTGGTGAGAAATGGATCTCTTGGTACAGGCTCCAATTTAAACTGGCTGACCTAGAAGGAAGAAAGTGCCTGGGAAAGAATGAAAGGCAAATAAATAAAAAGCAAGAAGCAAATTAAAAATAGGTTTTCTCTTTCCCACTTTTCAAAACCCTGTGGGTAGGATGGGAGTTTTGTGTCCTACCTCTCAGGGAGCCAACAGCTTTATGTTTGTGCATACCAGGGACACACCAGGAATCTATCACACGATGGAGCACGTGTTCCTTGTCCCTTGCTGATGCATGCTAATGACAGAAAAGTTAATTAAATCAGGCAGTTGGTGTTTGCCACTGGCTCAGAGAATGGAAGTCTCCAAGGTTTTGGTGGCCCTCGAGCAGATGGCAGCTATCCAGCTGAGATTCCAGTCTCACTCACAGCTACAGCTCACTCCTCCATTTCCACTTCTTGCTCTCCAGATTCCCATTATCTGTGTATTTACCCCCTCCTCCTCCTCCTCCTCCTCTTTCTTTTCCTCCCTTGCCCACTCCCTCTGTTCCTGATCACTCCAGCTCTTACACTTGTCTCCCACAGTTCCTGCTGAAACAACATTCAGACATAGTGATGCTGATGGTTATGAGGAAGGCAGAGCAAGATAAGCTAAGGCTGAGTGAAATATCCCCTCTTTGTAACACACAGGATCGGGAACTTGTTTGGCTTATAAAATGGGACAGTCTTGACCTTAAAGCAAACCAGAAGTTTCTCCCAGATTTGAAATACCTCAGAATTAAGGAATTTCCTCTTTCCTCGCTGTCTGGATCTTCTGTTTAGTCAAAAGCCCTTAAGAGACTGTTCAGTCATGTTAAGATCTCATGAATTTTAAAGTTCTGTGTCTGTCAGAGCAGATGGGCACTGGCAACGCTTGGCACTGCAGTCAAGAGCTTGGCAGGCATTGCCACACCTGCACTGGCTTTAAGTAGCCTTTCTTGGGTGTGGTGACACAGGAATTGAGATTCGGGGAGAGGTTCGCTGGGAGCTGCAGAGTTTTTTGGCCAAATACCACTAACCCACTAATAGAGAGCCACAGTGACACGGCCACCTCTGAACAAGCTGGATCAGGGATGTCTGTCTGATACGCAGTCATGCCTTTGAGCTGCAGGGATCTGCAGAGTTCACAGAGTCAACAGCTGAATAGAAAGGCTGATTAGCATCCTACCCATTGGGCCACCTCATTTCCATCTGTGCAAAGAGGGAAGAGCTACTGAGGCAGTAACAAACACGCAAATGTGGGAATAACAGCATGCAGAGGGGAACAGGAGCTCTGTGTTTCTTCAGCGGCTCACTTTTCAGCCAGGAGGAGGCAGCTAATGCACTGACAGCTTCTGGAAGTTGGGAACTCAGTTCTTTTATTTGAAGTTCCGTAAGTCACGCGGTTTTGCTTGTCTGGATGAGCAGAACTGAGAGACCACGAGCAGGGGGTGGCTGTCACCACGACTGGCTTTGCTGTGACTTCAGGAGGTGCCATAAGGCCAGTGGTGACATTAATCTCCAAGGCAGAGGGACCTGGGGGAAGGAAAGGAGCACCCAGACTTGCCTTCCCTCTCTGTGTTCCTGTTACACCAGGCCTGTGAGGTGTCACCTCTTTGAAGGACTGACCTCTGCCCTCAAGCACAAAGAAAATTTTCCCTCCAGTTGTCTTTATTGGGAAGTTTTGGTTCTCTGCCCAGTGGATATAACTGTGCCATATGAAAACAGAAACAAAAGGGAGTTGATATCAATTATTGCTTGAGGTTTCAGAGACCCTTCACCTCCCTACGACTGAGCAGTGCCTAATATATAAGAGTTTGGAAGTTAGGCAACCTTCTAGCAGAATAATACCTGAGACTGTGTTCAGGAAGGTGGTGCAGGAGCTTATGTGTATCCTGCCTTGTGGCTGAGATAGGAAATAAAATTGCAACATCTACTCAGCTCCAGAATTTTTTCGTCCACTCTGCAGCCTCAAGCCAGAAAAACCTTTTTTCCCTTCCAAAAGTGATGTAAAATAAAAGATAATAAATCACATTCTCAGTCTCTTATTAGTACAAATTCTTGAAAATGACCAGAAGAGTGACTAAAAGTCAAAATAACCTGAAGACAAAAGACTTGACAATTAGGTAAAATGAAATTCCAAAGGTCAGGGAACACTGATTTTTCAAGGACACTCTGATGTCCTGACAGAAGCAGAAGCTTTATCCCAGCAGTGGCTCCTTTATGCAGGGTGGTAGAGTGGAGGAGAATAAGGATGCACATGGAAGATTCTGTGCTCCAGCAGATCAGCAATCTTAGATGTGATGGCAAAATAGTGTTGAGCTCTTGTAATTGAACCTGTTAATTGTTAACAAAGGCTTTTAACTTTTCAGCTACTGCAAAATAATCCAAGCAGGATTTTTGTTTGCTGGGAGGAGGTAAGAGATTGCTGTAATTCTTAATTAATTTTTAGAAGTTATCACTAAAGTAAGGATGGGGCCAAACTGGATTTCATATCTTCCCTACTCCCAAAATGAAGGGTGGTTTTGTTTCAGCATATCTGCCCAGATTTGAACTTATTTAGAACTCACAGTGGGATTTAATTATTATTATTAATAATAATAATAACAACAATGATAATGATTTTTTTAAAAAAATCATCCAGGGGCCTCTTTTTGCTTGCTTTTTGGATGCTGTCCAAAATAGAAGAGCTCTTGCAAGACCAGACTGCCTCCAAATGAACTCACAATCTTTCCGCTGCTGGGGCTGAATATTGGCTCAGTTGTTCATAGGATGCTTATGCTGACAGACCCAAACTTTTATCTCAGATCTGAACCTCTGAATGTCAGCCTAATCCTGCTCCAGATAGAAACTGGCATATTATGGTTTTGGCCCAATATTAACCTTTTAAAGTCCTGTTTCATTTGCAATGTAATGATGTCACAGGCCTTCACTTAGCAAAGACATGTAGAAACACACATTAGCTGCACTAATTCGAAAAGATTTTCGAACAGATCCTTATATTCAGGTTTTGGTATTTGTATTTTCTGATCTGTGTGCTTGATGAACCCCCTGTGAAAAATGGTGCATGAAATGACAGACAGGAGATGATACATTCCTTTGTTCTTGAGGTAATAAGGGAGCCCACAAGACCTTTGCTGTGATTTCACTGTAAACACCAGAAATTAATTTTGGTTTGTGTGTGGGTGTGTGTCTTTCTCTGCCCTTCCCCCATTATTCCCCTTCCTTCCAGTTCTGCAAAAGGAAGCATCACGATGAGCATTTCTGCAGAGGCTGTTCAGACTTGCCCAAAACATCTGTGCTGGCTCATGCTCTCCTGCCCACGCAGACTGGGGCATCAGCACCCCTCGAGCTGTGCCCTAACCCTGTCCTTCTGCTCTTCTCTGGGCTGCCCATCCAGGATCTCCAATCCCACAGGCCGGATGGAGGTTGGGAAGCCACAGCTCAGGATCTAATCCCAGGTCTTGGCTGTGGGGATGCAACAGATTCACTGTCAGCATAAGCATCCTTTGCTCACGAGGTGGATATTTACGTCTCTACAGGACCTAGCACAAAAGAAGCAAAATTCACGTTATTAAAGTGTGACTATAGTGGCTATATATGGAGAAAACTGCCTTCTGATGGTGGTTGGCTAGGGAGTTTATAGCCCATGACCAGAAGCACCTTTTCTTATAGACATGATACCTCCCAGATAATTAATATCATTTTCAAAAGTTGCCTTTATCTGTGGTACATGTTCCTAAAACTCCTGACAGAGACCCTATAATTTCAGGAATTAGTCCAGACATGCAGTAGGATTTAGTGCTTCTGTTATTGATTTATGTACAAAAAGTTCTGTCACTGGCAGTCTTTGGCAGAGGAGATTTGGATGTGTACGCAATCACTCAGTGTTGCTATGCTCTCATTAATAGTTTGTGGGTGGTATTTTGTTATACGTAACATTTCTTTTTCTAGATCTGGGAGTGCAAGACATTGGACTGGTTTTGCTGGTAAAATCAGACATAGCTGTGGTATTAGGAATTATTCTAGACACAGTTAAGTCTTGTTGTAGCTGTACTTGCTGCAATACACCGCTGGGACTGCAGCACACCACAGAGGGCGAACAAAAATGGCCTTTTCTTAAAATGAGTGTGGAGAGACTCCCATAGGAAATGTTTTTGTTTTGTTTTTTGAAATCTGTGTGTGGCATAGGAAAGGAATGGGTGGAAGAATGATAACAAGAGAGAGCATGTCTGTGAGAGAGATAAGATTGAAAAGGGCTGGTAAGCAAAATGCTCAAAGTTGAGCCCATGTTTGCAAAATTGTGCAGCCTTTAGAAAAGCTGTTGCTCGTTTGGTTGTGTAACTGGTACTGAGGTCCTGGAAAATCCAGCCTTCCAAATTAGCAAGATAAGAAATTGTGTTTAAAAATCCTTTAATCAGGATTCTCCTTTCTCTGTGTTAAAAGCCATGAAAACAAAGACAGCCTTGCTGGGCACAGATTTTGGGGGATTTGTTTCCTTTTTATAAAGAAACAAATTCTGACTGTTCTTTTCCAGTGATTTATACATGAGCCCCATCTTGTGTGTTCTCTCCAAAACATCTCACTGGCTGTGGCAGCAAAACGGATTCAGATGCTCTGCCTGCAGAGAGCTTCTTTTACTTTAAATCCCAGAATGGGTGACAGGGACTGATTGAATGGCTTTTGAAGTACAACATGTACATATATATGTATTTTATGTATATGTGTGCATGAAATATGTATATGTGTGTGCTTTAAGACTGACTAGGCACCCGCCCTTGGGCTCTGCTTTCTATGATTAACCTGATTAGCATTGCAAGGATAAATACCTGGTAAACGTCTGCCTTTGATCTAACCCGCCTGTCACTCAATAGTCTTTAAAACTCCAGGTTTCCTCTCTCTTTCTTGACATTTGTCATTGTCTTCCCTCTGAATGCCTTCCTTGCAGTTCTCAAAAGCTGGCCCAAAAGCACTAGGAGGGGAGATTGGAGTATCAAGTACCACGCTCCAGGCTCAGAGGCAGGTGCCAGTCTCTAAAAGGTCTCTTTATTCTTTGCAGCCATGGCTTTGCCCGAATAACAAATATTCACTTCCCAACCCCTTTATCTTCCGCGGAAAAAAAATCCCCCAGAATAACAATAAATTCTTCCTTCTTTCCAGCCTAGCCCAGTGTACACTAATACACCTTGTAATTGCTTGTCTCTATCGGTTTTAGTCCTTTGCCCTTTTTTGCTCCTTCTTTTTGTACTTCAGCTTCATCATTGATCCTATTCACTCTATTCCCAGCGCTGAAATCCAAGTCCCAGATGCCAGCAAGGAATACTCAGCCATTCATGACAAATTGAATGGCTCAATTTAAAGGGGAAGATAGCACCTCATCTACTGTTACTATTCACCACAATAATCTCCATCACCCGTTCACGGGAGACAGCAGCGCGTCCTGGGTTCAGGGACAGACTATGCTGATCCTCTCTGCCTTGAAAGGACTCGAAGGAGCGTTGCACATGACAGGGAGTCACCTTTCTGCCTTTGAAGGTTTTTATGCATTCACATCAAGACAATGGTCAACACTACTAAGAGCCCAGGAATGCTGTTCCGTTCACCCCCGCCCTGGCACGGTCCCAACCCGCTTGCAAGAACATGCCAAAAAATAAGTCAAGGAGGCTGAAATAAGGCCAGATCCTCGGCTGGTAGGAATGTGCTGTCAGCATAAACACTTCTGCTATGGGATCAATGAAGATTCAGGGGAAAAAACCAAACTGCAGTATTTTAGCAAATGCTGCACCAAGGATGGCCTTGTCAGATGTAAATACACATCCCACCTGCTTCCAGGTAACTCTTCCTTTATAAGAGTCTGGGCTACAGAAAGAAGCCACACAGGGAATAAGAGCTGCCAGTGGTGCATCGTTTCCACTTGTAGTGCCAAAGTGTCCTCGGCTGGTCAAAATTATGTGTCAACAGTTGCTATGGTCAGAAAATGGAGCTCTCAGCTGAACATGGATGTTCACAGGAAAGAGCCTGTGCTCCTTTGTGCTCCTTGAATACTTTTTTAAAAAAAAATTTTCATGAGGTAGCTGAAAATGCCAACATTTTCTCTGCAAACTGGAAAAAAAATCTATTTATTGGTAAAATTTGCCTATAGGGATCTAATTTGGGGTTTTCTCCACTGAGAATATTCTTCTCGCAGAATATAACTGTATACTTTTCAGTCAACGTGATTCCATTTTTTTCTTGTTAAAAAAGTGCATTTTTTTTTTCCATGTATCATCTGTGCAGCTGCATAACCCAAATAACTATAATACAGAATTTGGTTGTGGTTCTCTTTTTCCCTGTTAACTTCATTAGCCATAGCATAGAGGACCATAAATCCCCGTTTCCACACACTGTCAGCAATGTGACTATGCTGCATTACCAGAAAGTGGGCACAGAGTGGAGATAAAATTATATTGGTTACAAATAGCAGTGCAGCACATTGATTTCCTGAGCTGCAAACAGTTGCAAGAACCATTCCAGTTTGATGTGTTTTGTGGTGGTATTATTCCCACTGGAGAAGGTTATGTCTTGGTGGGGTGAATTCCAGCCTTTCTCCAGAACCAGCTGTCTACAGCAATCCAGCTCACAGATGTTTTGTTCTGCTGAGGAATATTAGGGAGAATGGAAATCAGTTCCAGATCATATCCTTGTTTTCCAGGTGATAATGTCTCTCCAGGTCTTCTGATAGATTTTTTTCACTCTTTTTTTTTTTTTTTTTTCCGGCTACCTGATATTTTTCCTTACTTCTCCCAGAAGAAGAGCAGATTATTAGAAGCCCCATCTGCCTGCCAATTGTCCGCTCACAGCTCCCACTCAGTTCTGGCTGTTGCAAGATGCAATGAAGGAACCAAGTCACAGTGCAGAAATAAATGCTAATGCAGACCAGGGCTCTCCAGTAGGATGCTCCCATTAAAGTCCAGCTCCCAGGGCTGCAGAGCTCCAGCCAGCTGAGTCTAGACTAACCTGGGAGGCTTGGACAGCCTCAGCTTTCTGCTCTTGCATTTCTGAATGAGAACATTTGTTTTAAAATAAGACTTTGAAGTAGAGTGAAAGATTTTATGTTGCTAACTCCATGCAGAATCATCAGGGAATGCTGGAGAAGCTTGACAGCCAACCAACCAGTGAAAGGACGAAAGAAAAGGTTGTTTTCCATAGAGATTCCTTGTAGGTCTTGGCTTCTGCTGAGCTAAACACAACATGGAAATAGTCTTTGTCAAATTACCTTACTATCTCCAGACAAAATCAGGAAATGATATTTTGTGAGAAAAATATACAAACATATATTAACTAAACTTTTGTAAAGGTTCAGGAATTGGGCTTTTGGATTTGGACCAGTTTGTGCTTCCTCCAGACCAATCTTGTCCTCTACATTGCAGCACAGTTATTGTGTTTTCTGTAAGGATATCATCTGAAATGTCAGCAAGAGGTGTATGGGTCAGTATAGATCTCATTGTTGCAAGCCTTAATTAGGTCTGGATGAGAAATCACAGAATTACAGCATGCTGTTCAAGAATGTTGCTGTCTTGTTACTTTTCCTGTTGTCAGGCTTTTGGAGTAGGTACACACTGCTCACATTTGATGGCATTATTCTACCACCGTGAGGGCTGGAAGTGTATTTATTTACTGCAGCCATAGCTAAGATTTTAAAGTAATCTTGTATCTCTCTTCAGTCATAATAAAACCCTGAGATAAAATGCCTTTGGTATATTAGCAGCTAGCCTGAGGCTCAACATTTTAATTTTTACAAAACCACCACTTTTTCTTGAAATCCTCATTTTCCCCCCCTCTTAGCTCAGAACTGAGATTGAAATAATTAAGCTCCCTTGAACTGGGTAACCTGCTCTTCCCATCTCAAAAGCAGAGACTGTAAGCCAAAACATTTGTATGGGATTAGAGAAGATGTTCCCCACTCTAAGCCTTGTTTCATGTTGCAGCTCTGTGAGAAAAGAGAGGAGAATGGCTGCCTTTTGAAGGACATGACCAATTTTCTTTTGATCTGTTTTTAACACAGAGCTCAGTCTAAAGGCCATCCTCAGGCATCGCGGACATGGCCAGCGAAATGCTGCTTCAAAGGGTGGAGAAGATAGAATTAGAGCATTGCTTCATGTCTCTGTGCAGGAATGGTTTGCTGAAACTCCTGCCATCTTTAAATTAAATACAAATACAAAGAAAGGATTGTTTAGCAAGTTAATTAGTTTTTTTCTTGTGAATAATTCCTGCGTGTGCTTTCTGTTTAACTGTTTTTGAACTTTGGATAGAGCATCCTTGATTTTTGAATATAGGGCCTGGAATGACTCTTCTAATCAAAGAAGGCCTTCCCAAAACACCTGGCACAGCCCTTGCCCCGAACCTATTGACACGTGGTGGGAATGCCGCCTATCTTTAAGATAACCAGCTTGATGGACGGAGTCTGCCTGGTGGAGGTTCCAAAGCCTCCCTGCTAATCTGTTCTTATTTGGTCATATATAGGGCATTAATATGCAACTCTGTTGGTAAATCTAGCATTAAGATGAGTTATCTTTGTCCCTAAATAAAGCTGTTCATATTACTGTGCTGCTAAACCACCAAGGCTTACCCCTTCCCTGAGAAGATCACGGAACCTGAAAGATTCCACTAATGCAAGTGCTGAAAGACAATCCAAACATAAAAACATCAGGAAGAATTTCCATCGTTTCTGACAAAACCCTTCTTGTAGATCCATCATTGAAGGGATAGCACTGTCCACATCCACAGCCAGCTTTATCTCCAACCACCAGGATTATTTTTGTTAGAAATATTTTCGTCTTGTCTTCTGAAGTGGACTGAACGTGGACTGAAACAGCAGCTTGGACAATTTCAGTTTCAGAAAATTCTGCCATTTCTCACCTGTGACATCTTCCCTGTGACTGCTGAGATGCTTTGGGCACCGCGGGCGGCTCTAATGGCTCCTGATGGGCGGCGCTCATTAAGCCCCGGGAGCTGCAGAGAGCTGCTTTAGCACACTGGCCCTTTGTAGGGCAAAAGCCAGGGGCTCAGCTGGTGCCTGCAGAATTAGGAACAATTGGAAATGCTTTAATTGAAGTCAACAGAGCCACCTAAACTTGCCACATTTGAGGAGCCAGCACAGGCTGGGCAGCACCCGCGGTTTACAGGACTCAGTGGCTGATTATGACTCACGGGCAGAGTGGGAAAATAGCGAATTTTTGAACAATATCCCTTTTTGTGCTGCAAGCAGGTCAAATGCTGTCCCGTTTTTATGACCCAGCAGGGAGATAGCGTTTAGGAGCACACAAAAGCCCTAGAAAAGGAGTTAGAGTTGAGGTCACATTTTCATAGCCATGTTATTGAACTGTACCTCCGAAAGACAAAAGAGAAGGCGATGTCCCAACATGTAGCTGTTGCTTAATGGTTGTGCTGTCGGTCTGGGGAGGGCGGAGTGGCAGGTTGCTTAACAGCTTTACATTTTCCCATGGTATAATACTGGTGATACAGTTGGATGTAATTAAAGGGTTATATAAATAAGCCATTGGGAAACAAATTAATTTATTTCCTTGGTGGGGCTAGTTATGTAATTTGGGGCTTACACGTTGATCTACTTTCTCTTTGAAGCACTCAGCACCCCCTCCCCCCCAAACTTGGTCCTCCTCTCCCAATTGTTTTAAAATAATTTCAAAACACGTCAAGGAATGCAGATGTGAAATGTGCTGCAGCTTGAACTTCCTTGAAGCAGCGATGCCCTTAATGAGAAAAAGCTGAAGAGCAGAGTGAGACCTGGCTTGTAAAACAGTTTTATGGCATGTTTATGACAAAAGGCCCTCAAATGGACGGAGCAGGGGTGCACAGAGGTGCACAGAGGTGTTGGTGCCACTGGGCCATACTCAACAGCAGCCTCTGCCCACTGCCCCCACCTTTGCAGGGAGTGGGAGAATCCATCACCTGGATCTCATTTGGGGCAGCTTCATTGACTTTGGGGATGCTCAATCTTTTTGTATTTACTGAGGATCTGTCCCAGTTCTGGAAAGGTGGGCTGGTTCCTACCCTGAGCAGAGAAATTGCCCTTCTCCTAGGAAATAATTTAATGTCATTAAAAGCTCAGTTTTAAAAATCAGAGTATAACCCTATGTTTTCCTCTTACAGCTGTGTTTCTTTTATGAGTTTCTAAGTAGCACCATTAAGCTACTTTCCATTCTCTTGCCATATTTAATCATGCAATTTTTTTGCATTCTCTTCCCTAGAAATGCAGGCCTCAAGCATTAGAAAATTTAAAACAATTTCCAAAACCTAAATTTTGCATACAAAGCTGTAGTACAGAAAATAAACAATTTCCATGAAGGCTATGTGTGCTAACAGCTGTACTAGTTTCCTCTAATAGACATCATTTTGGCTTCACAAGAAAAAAAGGCAAAAAGAAGAAGAAAAAAAAGAGGGAAAAGTAGCATTTAAAATCTTGACGTAAAGACCATCGCTACACTTCAGACAGCTCTTCCAGGCTCCAGCTGGGACATTCAAACAAGCTTCACCACCCGAAGGGAAGTGTAAATCTGTGAGATTTCTGGTGCTGAATGAAAAGACATAATGCATTAACTTAGTTATGGAACATACCTCTCCTCCTCTGACATAAATGCCCAGCTATAAAAAATCTCAGTCCCAATCTCTTGGACTTGCCATTGTGGAAGACCCTACTTGACAGAGGGGGGAAGGCAGTGCTGGTTTGCTTTGGTTTAGATTTTAAGATTTCTGGTCTCGGGATAATTCCAAGTCCTAGCTGGCTAGAATAATTTCCTTTTAAACTTTTGCTTAATGTAGTGCAGTAACTTCACAGCATGTGCCTCAGGAAGGAACATCAACCAAAACTGCTGATGGTGTTTATCTTACACTACAGGGAAGGCACTGATCAAAGCAATGTATATTTTAATCAAAACTCTTCCCAAAGTGGCAGCTTCCACTGCAAGCACACTGGCAGTGTGTCTCTGCTAACACTGCAGAAAGAATAAAGGAGAACCATTAGTAACAGTCTGGAGGCAAACTTGAAGCCAAACAGCCGAGCTTCACATCACCAAAGAAGATATCAAGTGGAAGACTCGGATAAAGTTGTGCTGGAGCCCAGGCTGTGTTTCTCTCTCATGGATTCTGAAGGGCGTGAGACCCATCGTGTGCTCACAGAGTCTCATTTTAGCATTTTGGAGGTTAATCGATTTGATTTTCAAATTCTAACCAGAGACTGCAAAGAAGAAGAAGAAGTTACTGTGAATGAATGAACAGGACCGTGGTGGGTTGGGCTCTTCTGTGGGGGTTGGGTTGTTGCTGTGGGAGCTCCTGACTGCCTACAGCCAGCACTGGATTCTGTGTGTGCAGGATCAGAGGCACAAAGGTCCAGCCCCTGATTCACCTCTGACTTTATAGAAGAGACAGGCTCACACCTTTGGTGTCTCTGCTTGCCAGTGTCCAGAAATCACCTTGACAAACTTCTTAGTAATGAAATATTTGGTCCATTCAGCCCAGTCCTCTCCTCAAACTGTGCCTAAGGAGCTCTGTTGTTTCCCTGACGAGGTTTCCAAAGGCATCATGGGAATATGTGGAAAACAGGAAATGTTAATACTCACATGAGCAGAATAACAAGACATTAGGCATTTGTGGGGCTGAGGTTGGGACTTGTGAGATTAGAAATGGTGGTTTCCTGTAAAAATCACTTACAAATTTGGACAAATTGCTTAAACTTGCTGTCCTTAATGCTCAAAGCTACCTAAACATCTTCATTAATCCATTTATCTTAAAGAAATTTAACTTTAATCATACTTAACTTCAATCATACACTCGTGTCCCAATTATGCTAATAGCACTCAAGTATGTACTTGAGTGTCTCACTGACTGATGTTCTTCTGAATTGCAGCTGCTGTTCTGTGTCTGCCATTTCCAGGGATGTGGTACTTCCCCTGAAGTAGGAGAGCAGGCTAATGTGGCTGATGAGGAACTACAGGATTGCTCACATTTATTAAATCTTGGTCAGAACTTTCAAGAAACTGGCCTTGTCTTGAGGGCCAAGGACACCTCTTCCCCCCCCCCTCCTTTTTTTTTTTAAGATTATGTATAGAAAAATGTTTTTAAATAAGTCACTAAGTTTTTTCTTTAAAAAAAATTACTGGGCAACAGATTCTGGATCTTCAGTTGAAGAAATGAAGTGTTCTTTAAGTTACTGCTTCAAGAAAAAAGAAAAGTCTTGAAATACTGATCTTTGGCTCTTTATTTGCATTCTTGAGACTTAAAATGACTTTAAAGTTTTTATTGAAAAATCTGGGAAATAAAGCTGCCCTCTGTCTCATGGGTCAGGTTTCAGCAGAGTCTCAATCTGGCTGCTGACTTTTGTACCTCTGAAGATGCTGCTGTGCTTGGACTCGGCGTGACTCTCCTCTTAGGAGAAGAGTAGCATTGTAAGTCATGTATAGGATGTGTTTTTCTACTTGCTGTGGAGGATCTGCTCACACAGGAAGGGCCAAGAATATTTTGAGCGAGGTTCTATTAGTTTACATAGCTGATTAAAACTCGAGGCCCTGTTTCTTTGTGGAAATAGTATCCACTATCCATCACAACAGCCCGTCTGAGCCGAGGGCTGAATCACCCCTTTAGCAGCCATTTTGTTAAAGCTCAGCCTTACACTGAGGTGAGAAAATAAACTGAAGAGCCTTTGAGGAAATTTTTGAGGATTGTATGCAAACTCAATATCTTTATTATTTCTTGCTGCAGCTGACTGGGTCTCTGGTTTTATATGTCTGTTGAAACAGCACCACGAGTTAGGCTGCTCACGACTCCTGGGTATTGCAGACGAGGAGTCTGCTGGGGCACTGAGCAGCACTTTGGCAATTCCCAATGAAATCTAGACTTTTGATCTTATGGCCTTTGAAAGGGGATGGTTTTTAAATTCACAGCAAGTCCTGCACACCTATTAGCCACGGGCAGATGTGGCAGTGACACAGATGAGCCGCTGCCTTCCTGGGAGGTAATTCTCATGTGCATCTTGTTGTGAAGGCAGCAAGAGAAGATGCATCCTCAGGAAATTAGGAACCTTGCAGGACATGTTATTGTCTATCAGCAGTCATCAGGACTGCCTGTGTGCAGTGCAGGTAGGACAGAACTGAAACAAGACAAGAAGAAAAGCTGCAGAAGCAAAGCTGCCTCTAAAAATCCTTTTAAACGTGCAGTACAGGAGGGAACAAATGGATACTGATTATGATGAAACCTTTTGCTTCCTGTAGAGTTTGGCATTCCTTAATATGTCCTGATGGCTTTGATTTCCTCTCCTCCACTGCAGCATCAAAGAGCAAATAGGTTGAATGTTGCCCAATTTGGCCATTTGAACACCGTCCTTTCTAACCTTCTCTCCCTTCCTTCCTGCCTCCTCTTCTTGGATAATGTTTTGCTTTCAGCTTCTGCACCAACGCAATGCTGTCCATGCCTGGATATGTCACGGGGGAGACGAGCTCAGTGCCCAGCAAACTTTATTGCTGCAGGGAACCTGGCAGGACCCATCACACCTCGTAGCTGACGCCTTCCTGAGGCAGGCTCAGGAAAAGGACAAGGGCCCAGGTCTTGAGACATGTCTGGTGGTTCTGAACACTGCAATGTTTTGAAATCAATTTTCCAGCAGTGGTGAGCCCCGCAAATCTGAAACAACCTTTCCTCTTTATTTCCTTGAATATACTACAGGTCTTCTCTCTTTATTTCCTTGAACCTTTCAAGAGCTCCAGCCTGACCACACTTGTTTTGTACTATGGAGTGCATAGAAAATATAGATGCCCTAAGCAAGTAGGGAAATTTTCCTATTTCTTATCAGGCATGTTCTTCAGTGACAGGTTTTGGTATATTTTCCATTTTGCATTGTATTTTCAGGAGAATCCCACACCAACTAAAACATCGATCTATTTAAAACACAGCTAATGAGCTTTCTTTGTCCTCTGTTTCATGCTGGAAAATCCCACCTGATCCCTAATTAACAAATTGATTTATTAAAAATATAACTAATGGCCTCCCTTTGTCCTTTTCTTCCAGCTGCAGAATCCCACCTGATCCCAAATTATAACATTGATTTACTTAAAATTAAAATATATGCATTGCATAGTTTCTTTATCATGCCTATCAGTGAATGCCTCAGACATATGTTCCAATTAAATGCTGATTTTACCCCTCACAGATCAAATACTTTCAGAGAAAAGCAATGGTTTAAAATGCCACGTTGTCCCCCCTGGCGTTCAAATATTTGAATATTCTTACTGTTGAGGTCAATATGAAGTCACTTGGTGGCATCTTAGAGGATCAGCCTTGCAGATCCATTCCAAGAAATCACCATCCCGCTGGTGTGAGTGGATCTTTGCAGGTTCATAAGTCTTGTGCATCCAGTGTTTTGCTAGATAATGGATTTTGCTCCAAAGCACTGCCAGTCTCCAGTGGTGTTCCTGCCTCACACAGAATAAAGAGCCAGAACAGGAGGAGCAGAGCAGGACTTGACTGGCCTCTTGTAAGCAGCTTGTGGCAAGTCTAGCCCAGTTTGGAAGTATGTGCATGAATAGAAAGAGCTCAGAAACACCACTCATCAGCAAGATCTGTCCTTGGGCTTGCAGTGGTATGAATACATCTGCAGGCAGCACGAGGCCATTGCATCCTGGTATGTAAACACAGAGGTGTCCTTGGCCCTCTTGCCTGCAGCGCTCCACAAAAACAAGCAGTGGGTCACTCACAGCAGACAGAGCCCTCAGAGAGAGGAGCTGAGGAATAACGGGCTGGTTTGGATGAGGCAAGAGAGAATGACACGGTCTCTGGCAACAAAGATGTGTGCTTACAGGTGAATTTCTTGCATCAAAAGGAACAGCAGGAAAGTGTCCCAGTCCCTGTGCCAGCCAGCCAACCTCCTTGGAGCACAGGACAGGCAGCAGAGCCCATCCCGTGCTGGTAACCACTCCAACACACATCCCCTTTTCCCTCTGAGCTGTCCCTGGAGCCTCACTATTTCTCTGGTCAATAAAAAAGACAATCAGACTGAATTCAAAAGGAAAGAAAGTACCCAGAGGCCGCTTGTCCCTTCTCCCACAGACCCTGTTCCCAAGACTGGCACAGTAACCCCACAAGGGTAACCTGGGAACCCTACAAGCTCTTGAAGCTCTCTCTGAGCAGTGCAGTGCAGACCCACAACACCAGAGCTGTGCAAAGCTTGAAAAGGGACCTGAATGAGACCCAGCCCCTCTGCAAAGGAAAATGTGAAGCAGTGTCTGCGACAAAGGACCTGAGGTGTCAGCCTGCCCTACAGGAATGCTCTCAAACTTTGGGATGTAGGCCCATGTTAAAGCACTCTGGTGTTCCCCAAGGAGGGATGGTGATCTCTCTAGGGCAGTAATAGTCTGCTTTTGTCTTCCAGGCCCCCACTCAGGTTCCCAGAACAAAGCTATAGCATGTCTGGCTCCATGACTTAATTGAGTGGTAAGCCCTTTATTTCACTTGGCCAACATCTCCTCTGGCTACCATCCTGATAGTGAGAACTTTTAGTTGATGCTATCCACTTTCTGCCTTCCAACCTCCTAGAGCTTCACAGGTTTATTTCTTTAACATGTAGTCCTGTGTGCAGTTGTGTCTGTGAACAAGAGTACAGCTACATATATCAGGCAAAAAAATGCCCCAGTTTAAAAATAAATTCTTGAAAGGGAAAAAAGGAGCTAAATAGCTTATTTAAAATCAGCCATGTTTCTTAGCACAGTTTGGAGCAGATAAGGCACTTCATTCTAATTCCGAGTATGAGAAGAGTGGCATCCAGCTGCTTACCTTTAAAATGTATTTTTCCTACTCCCTCCCTACAGTGTGTGCACGTCATAGATCAGATAGGAGAGAAATGGGAAGTTCCTCTTTTCGTACGGGAATTTAGACACCTAAATTCCCATCACATTTGTCTTACAACACCGGTCTTTGCCTCCATCTGCCCCTGTTCACCCTCCAAGGCTCCCGGCCAGCCCTCCTGGCAGGCAGCTCTTTTGCATGTAGTTATCCTACACTGAGCCAACTGGGAGACCTAGGAGCCCCGGATCCACAGCTTCCTTGCCTCAGGGCTTCAAACCCACAGCTCGTACCAGGCTGTGGGCTGGGCTACGATGGGTTTTTTCCCAGCTCCATCGTGAGTGGTGCCATTGTGTTGAAAGAAATTATTAGAGCTGAAAGGGGAAAGCAATCAGGGGTGATGAGGGATGCTGTCTGGGAAAGGAGGTGCAGGAGACACCTTGTTTTGGTTTCTTCCCTCAGACTGTTTCCATGTTTTGTCTAAAGATGATTGCATTTGAAACTCGTAATTATTTTCTGGAGAAGGGATCTTTCTTCTCCAGGCAGTTAGAGTCTTTCCCAGATTCCCTTCTGGTCTCTGTAAGACCGCTCTTCCTTCCTCTAGAGCCCAAAAACCTCAGGAAGAAGACCACAGGTGCCACCAACAAAGACTACAAAGACCTTCTTGGGTGTTTGAATTCCCACTCCAGCCCCTGGATGTGAGATACTTGTCTGTCATTGTGCCTAACAAAGGATAGGTTACTGTTGATTAAAAAATATTCCAAAAGTGTGAAAGAGATCTTTTCTGTAAAAAATTCTGTTTCATCGGTCATCCCCTCTTACCTTCCATGGCTATATTTATCTCACAGAAGTGAATTACACAGAAAATGCTAAAGGAAATGCATGACTGCCAAGCCAGTTACTCCAGGCATTATCTTATTAATCTTAATCGACATTTCCTTGTTTGTCTTTTGTATTTTTCCTTGCTGCAGATTTCCGCAGCCCTTTTCTCTAAATTCCAGGTGGTGCGTCCAGAGAAGGGCACTGTCTGTTATCCAGCAAACCACATCTTAGTGGAAGATTGCTTGGAGGGTATTTGATACTATAATATCAGAGAGAAAGTATCCAAATGAAACCATAAGTAATAACCAGTAGCTTTAAAGTAATGAAACTTTGAATTTCTTCTCACCTTTGTTTCTGGCAGCTCAGCTCCAAGAGCGTGTGTCTTTATCAGATACCAGTTCTTTAAGGCCAACCTCTGTTTTCAGCCATGGTCAGTCTCTGATGCACAGCAGGAAATTGTATCACTGCCCTCTTGGCAGTCCATCTGTGTGATAACTCATGGACCGGATTTTCACAAGAAACAGGAACCTTTACAGTTCAAATATTTAATTTTTTCTTGTTGGGTCAACCTCCCTAGAAATCAAAGAAAAATAATTTTTTCAGCCAGTTTATTTAGCCCCAACAGTCCTGCCACATTGTTATAGGAAATTCACAATTGCATTCCCATCCCTCAAAGCTTACTGGCTGTGAGACTTCAATTCCAGAAACTGCAATTTCCCAAAAGCCTGGAGACATTTGGAAGAGGGAGTTCACCTACGATGAACAAATCCTTTATGTTACCACATTGGCAGTGACGAAAGCACATAGGCAAAGCAGTGCTCAGTAAATTACTGTCATACAGATTACCTGGTTTGGTTCCACCATGTTTGAGCAGCTTCTTGCCTCTGGAAGACCCAAAAAGAAAGGCTGCTAATACTTTCTTGGAGCTCAGTGAAAATTTTTGGAGCATGAAGTATGCTCTCCTGTGCAGTCGTTTAACGTTGTTCCAAACTGCTGCACCTGAGTGCCATGGGTGAAAATAAATTTCCCACACCTACTTTGTGCATCTTCCAAGCCCACAAAAATGCCAGCTTCTTTTAATAAACTGATGATACTTGGGAACAGGTCTTTCAAAGCTGAGAAAGCTACATTTGGGAAACAAACCACAAGATTTACTTGGTAACAGTTTGCTTGGATGGAACCTTTGTGCTCTCTGTTCAAGGCTTGCCTCCCTGGTCACCTTTCTTTTTCACGTGCTTTTCTTCTACTGCAGGTGCCTGTGTGAACTCTGTCGCTGTGGTACTGGCATGCTCAACCCTGTATGAGGCTATATCCTCATTTTCCAAGTGAGGAAACAGACCACAGTAGTCTGAATATTTTTCCCCCTGTTGGTCAGGAGGTGTGTGGTACAGACTTGAGCTGGGCTCTTAATTTCCAACAAAATAGCTTTTTGTAATGTTAACGGAAAAGAAGAATTTCTTCTGCTACCACATAATTAAGAGATATTAGGAAATGGGAAAGCAGTTAAATATGCAAGCAGAAGTGTTTATTTTCCATTCCTTTGGGACTGCGGACATGCAAAATGCCTGCATTCCATTGCTCCTTTGGAATCATGATCATTTCATAGGTGTAACCACTTATCTTCCCACAGGTTTGATGTCAGTAAAGTAGTTTAAGATCTTCAGATACAAATTGTTTTCAATCAAAGCATAATGAATAAGTTTCTCTAGTGCAAAGCATGTTGGGTTTCATCAAACTAACAGGAAAAACTGGCTTATCATCATCAATGTACCAGATAGAGGCACATTCCACTTTGTTTCCAAAGCTACAAAGTTTTGGGTTGTTGTCTTGCATTTCTCTGGGAAAAAAATATAAAAATGCAGAGCAATAATTCCCAAGCCAACACCCTCCTGGTGGCATCGTGGCATCTTCTCTATTGGTTAAAGAACCAATAAATCTATTTGGCCCTCTTGCAGATGGTTCAGCTTTCTCTGAGGGAGTTCCAGACCTATTTGTTGGTGGTTCTTGACCCTGAGCCGTCCACCTTGGGAAGAAAGGAAACTTTCCTCCCCTGCAAACATTATAACTGGACCCAAGAAAGCTGTGCAGGGTCTTCCATGGGAGGGTAGAGATCGCTTTTAGCAGGTTTCTTAGGGTCTGCCCAGTTATTCTACAGCAAGTAAATCACCAGAGAATCACAGGGATGTGGCTGGTGGCAGATGTGCTCTGACACTGCTCATCAGCAAGAAAAAAACATGGCATGGTCTGCCAAAGGACTGCTCTAGATCCTCAAAGAGCAGGAAGGGAACCCATGCTCTATCAGCAGGAAAAGGCATTTCTTCATAATCAGAGGGTAGAAACCAGTCCCACTATGTTCTCTTCTCATGTTTTGAGCAGAGCGTTGACAAAGGAGTGGATTTGCCCCAGAGCAGTTAAAACCAAAAACCCAAGAGGTCCTCTCCACAGGCATTTTCCTGGCGTTCTCTGACATGCAGATTGACTGATAACATCACCATAACAGCTGTTATCTCAAATGTCTGCCTCCGGGCAAATTAAAAGTAAAGAAAAGCCAAAACACTTGAAGAGATGAATATAGGAGGCATTTGCCAGTAATTTGCTGGCCCTGGATTGCCTGCTGTCAGGGGTAAAACAAGCGTGTTTGCTTTATAAGAAAATTACAGAGCTGTCATCCCTGCAGCTCATACACATGGAGCAATGGAGAGCAACATCACTGCCAGGGCTGAAGGCTAAAGGATTGTTTTTCAGCCAGAATCTGAAACAGCCTTTCTCAAGGATATTCCTGAGCCTTGCTGCCAGGGAGCAGCAGGAGCAGGGCTGTACCCGGATGAGGCCAAGGAGAAGGGACCCACGTGCAAGCAGTGCACGAGCACAGCTGCTGCAAACATGGCAAGTGCATGAAGTAGGTCCAGGGTCCACCCTGGGGCCCCATCCAGGAGCAGCTGGAGATGAGGTACAACGTCTAATTTTGGTTAGGCTTCAGCCATCATCTCTGAACTCTTGGACATGTTCCTTTGATGCAAAAGCTCTGAGCTGGGATGTGCTGCTTGCACAGATTCCTCCCAGCCAGCTCCCACTGTGGCATGCTGGTTTCAGAGTGGGAACCATGGAGCCTGGTGGTGTAGCCCACAGTGCCAAAATGTGCCTGGGCTGGCATCAGGTGCAGGACTGAGCTAACACTGATGCAGTTCATGTGCTGGGTAACCTGGAGGGCAGGAAGAGAAACCTGGGTCTACAGGGGCCTGTGCTATTAAGGGATGATCATTTTTCTGTTGCTCTGAGGGAAGAATGATCCTTCTGAAAGGGACCGACAAGGTTCTGAGGTGACGTGTCAGCTTGGGGTAGTGGTTTTTCACTCTGGTTAGATGAACTGAAGTCTGCACCTCTTTGATGCAGCCACAGATGCTTGAAATGTCCAGTCTGTGAAATGTGTAAAAGACCATTTAAAGAAAGACCCCTGGGCCAAGCTGAAGTCAAAGCCTCTGAGTGTTCGTCAGAGCTCTCAGTGAGGGAATTGAAATGCCACTGGCAACATTTGAGCTATTAGAGATGGGGTGAGAGAGTAAGAACTGCTGTTCTCAGTGTCCAAAGAACATACTGACCTCCACGAGAGAAAACCCACAAGTTTATCGGAGGTTCCAGTTCAGATACCATATCTCAGTAAAACTCTGCCTTTATAAAAAAAAACCCTCCCTACTGGACTGTTATCCCTTTAAATTTTGTTCACATGTAACAAGCCTGGCTTCTGCATACTTCTGACAAAGCTGGAAGTAGAATTACCACAGAAATCTGCAGTATTTTAGTGGGAAGGGGGTACTACTAACCCTAAAGCTCATATTGAAAATCCATCTGCCTTCTGATTTGGGGCTAAGACAGGCCAAGAAAGCCCCATGGGCCTTAGGAAGAGAAGTACCAGAGGAAGGGGAAGAGAAGGTCATCTTGGTTTTGTTGGAGAGGGAAAATGAAAGCTTTACAGGTATTTGGGGAATAGGAACTTCACCATTTCACTGATGTCAGATAACAGTCTGTAACTGGGATGTTTATTTTAATATTCAAACCTTTAACATTACAGAATTCTAACCATGGCATAAAGATGTCCAGGAAAGGCTAAAATTGTAAAGATTTAAGATTAAATTCAAGAAGCAGCAATCTAGATAAAACAATGGTGAGGAAGTGAATAAATCCTGCTTTGGCTCCTGCTTCTGACCCTGGTTTTGAAAATGTCACTTTTATTCTTTGTATATGTTTCTCAAGCCTTTAGCATCTGTTTTGTGTTTGTAGCAGATCTTCCCACTCAGGGTGCACCTCCACAAGCACTTCCACAGGCCACAGAAGGGGCTAGCTCAGATCAGGAGCAAGCTTTGGAAGTGAACCTGCCACCCCTCCTGCTCACAGTGCCTGGGTTCACAGGCCAAGCACAGCCTTGTCCCACCATCCCAGGCTTTGGGCATCTCCATGGGGACAGAAACAGCCAAGATGGAGCTGGAGAACTTGAGTAAATTCCCACAGAAAGTCGAGCACAACCTGGTGACAGAAACAGCCAAGATGGAGCTGGAGAACTTGAGTAAATTCCCACAGAAAGTTGAGCACAACCTGGTGACGTGCCACACCTTTAAATGTCTCTTTGTGTCACTGAGGCCTTTCCAAGAAGTGAAAGGGACCCATGTGATTTGAAATGGCACCGGAGGGACCTGCCCTGGGAGCCACCTGCTCAGTGTCACCTCATCTCAGTCCTTCCTGTGACTGGTCCCTTGGGATTCACCAGGAAGGAACACTGGTGAATGGCACTTCCAGGAATGACATTTCGCAGAGAAAAAGCCCTTTCTCTACCCCAAACGTTAAATTTCTTTGTTGTAACTCCTGGAAAGTGATCCAGTCTAAAAAGTCCTGGCCGTGCTTACAAGGGTATGAAAACAATCATGGTGGAAGTTGTGTAAAACAAACATGGCAAAGCTTTAAATTCAGGAGCGTGGAACTCAGGACATTACCAGCATTTTGTAAAATGTCCCGCCATGCTTCCTTACAAAAATGTCAGTGAAACTTTGGGCAAACTTAGGCCATTTGACTCTTTTGGTTGGAAATAACACAAAACTCTGTGGTTCTTGCTTTTCATCTGCCAAAATTAAGGGAGCAATTGTACTGGTGTCCTTTCAAGTGTTAGGAATTGCACTTCACTAAGTAAGGTTCAAGCGAGTTCTAAGTAGGACTGGAAGAAATTCTGCTCTCTGGTTTTTATGACATCTGAAATGTATCCAGATTCTGTCTGCATGTCTGTGCTGTATTCTGTGGTAAACATTTGAACTGCTGGGTCTGCAACCTGAAGGAATTGAGAATTTTGAAACATACATTGCTGAATATTATGGGAAGCACATACTGTAGGTTTGCTCAAACTCTGTCCTTGATATGTTCATTGGAACCCTTGCATAATACTGGAAATGCTAACAAGCTGTATCTCTCAAAACTGCAAGCAAGACGCTCTTCCAGGTTCAGGTAGTTTGGTAACAAAGTCATTGGCAAAATTCATTATTGTATATATAAAATGGTGACAGAGAGAGTAAAAGAAAGCTTTGCTCTTATTATCTTCTGTATTTTTTTAGTGCACAGCACCTGTCCAGAGCTGCAACGGCTTGCACAACTTGTAATGTATTGCTCAAACTCTCTGCTGGGCTAAGAGAACATGGCTCTGTTGCAGTCCATGCATCTGGGCCAGTTCCCACCACTTTTTCTCTGAAATGAAGCAAGCAGTGCAAGGAAGTCAAAGTTGCCTTGAAAACTCTCTTCTTTTTCAGAAATAATAATATTCACTAATCATCAACAGCCAACCCCCATTTTGTCTGCCCACAAACCCTTGTCCTTGGCGTCTCTGTGAGACTATAAATTGATCTTTGTAACATGTCCAGAAGATTAAAAATAATCCAGGCTCTCACAGAACACAGAAACACGTCGCTCACTCCAGAATTGAGGGGTCCTCAGGGAGGTGCTGCTTTAAAGTTAAACCAAGATAACTTTAGCATGAGTGTCGCAGCAATCTGAACTGTGCTGTGTCCAGGAGGTGATTCCTTGGGAATCGCTTTCCTGAAGTTTCATAGATATTGCCAAAGAGAGTTTTTTTAAGAGAACAAAGTCAATTTTTCTTTGAATTGAAGTATTCCCAGGAACTTGCTGGGTGGAATGAGTAGAGGCCACATCAGCTGCAGAAGCAGAAATTTCATTTAGTATTGGGTTTGCATGGCAGAGTATAACACTTCCTTGGTCTCCAGGGACCTGTAAATATCCCGTAATAGTTCATGTGCCATAACATCAATGCTGACTTCACTTTTAGGTCTGATATTTAATTTCTGTCTCTTCAGCCAAGCCAGATCAATGTTCAGCAAGTGATTTACAGGTGTGCCAGGTGCTGTCAGCCAAACCACGGTGCTCTGGGATTCAAACAGCACTAAAGAGCCAACCTGCAGAGTGCCACAGCATCTGCAGCTGCCTCAGGTGAGAGTCATTGACTCAGCTTTTGTCACCAGCAAAGGGGCAGTCACTGAGCACAGAGAAGCTGCCTTTTGGCACCTGAAGCTTTTGTGCTGCCCTTGGGGGTACCACAGCTCTGGGTCATGCTGTTCAGTGCGTGAAAGTTTGTGCAAAGCCCCCAAGGTTGGTTGTCTTCTGGGGTAAGAAGGGTGACAGGATTGCAAAGACATTCAGAGCTTCTTCACACTTCTGCCACAGCAGCTTTTGGGGTCTGAATAGCTTTTTGCTGCCTTTGAACACAGTTTCTGTCCTCAAAAGAGCAGCAGATAGCAATCATCAATCTTTCAATAAAATGAGCAAGAATTTGAAGCACTGCTTCTGGGTTAAAGGAAAATGTTTGATTTTATTAGAAAACTTAACTCTACGTCTCCTCTGAAAAGTGTTTCCAAAAACATCCATGCACAAATCCAGCTAGCACAATCATCCCTTTGCACAGCAAGCCTTTAGACACTGTTTTCCTTCTTCCAGATGACTTTCGTTGCCCACCTGGGAAATAAATTACTGGGCAGTGCGAGAGTTAGTAAACCTACATACGCTCATAAAAGTTCAAACCAAAGTGTGATCATAAAGTACTTATGGGTCAGTAATCACACCCTTAATTTTCAGAAATAGAGTAGATGGTATTATCTGGAGAAAAAGGTCCTTCCTTTTTCTTTCTAAATATCCTGTTGTAAGCTAGTAATAAGTATAAAAATTAGGACCTGGCTGAATATTTGCTGAAGGCAATCAAAAGTCTTCATTTTATTCCAGGGCACTTTGGTGGGAGCCCTTCAAACTTTTCGATTCAGAACAGCACCTATGTCATAAGCACTTCATAAAGTCCCAATTAAATGGCCCCATTCCATAGGACACAGCTACAGCCTTGAAGGTAATCATTTGCTTAAATGCTTTGCAGAATAAGGATGCACTTTGAGCCAAGCATAGGCCTAAAATCTATGTCAAACAGCCTCAGTATTTAGCAGGCCACGCTGTTTGTTGCACAGATATTTCACCATTTAAGTTGTGGTATTGGTTTGAGCTTTGGAAAAAAGGGTCTTCTAGCATGTTCTTCCAAAAATGATATCCAAGAATGCTGGCTGGAGGCAGTGTGGGGCATTCTTTCAAAAGCAGGCTTTTGTAGAAAGTGATATAGTGCTGAGTTCTCCTGCTTTGCTCTCAGGTCATGCTGCTCCTGTTGTGTGTCTGAGTCCCAGTGCTAGAAATAAAAAGGTTCAGAGAATCGTGACACCAAGGAAAGGCACAAAGCTGCACTCTGCTCCTAACAGCTTTTCTTTACACCACTCTTTTCCCTCTGCAGTTGAGGAGTCTGAGCGTGTTCCAGTGGCTCTGCACTCCCCATCCACCTGCAGCAGCCAGGGTCAGCCAAAGCAGGCTCTCGAAGCCTGGCTTTCCTACTGGGAGTTTCTCACGGCACGAGCAACCTCCTCTCCAGCAAATCACAGGTGTTCTCCACATGGCGTGAGCAGGTGAGAGCACAACTTTGCCAAACCATGATGAAGTTTGGTAGCTGAAACACAAAATATGAGTTTGGCTTGAGATCTGAATCTGGCTCTCTGCTCCATCCTCTGCTCCGAGCCAAATCAAACTGCAGCACGTCATGAAAACCAAACACCGCCGTGCTCTGATCATGTAAGATCTGCATCCAGCTCCAAACTCTGAGGAGGAACCTCCTCTCTGTGTGGGTCGCAGTGCTGCCAATGCCTGACACGTTAGGTAGGAGTGGTAGCACCCTGAGAAAAACTCAAACACCTGGGAGACTGCCCCTAAAATCTCCATGGGGAAGGCACTAAAATACTGTGAAGGCATCGGAGGTGCAATGAAATTGCTGCTTCATGTAGCTTTAAAAAAACCCAAACCACGAAAGAAACACACAAGCAAGATTTATGAGTGGTTCAAGTTCTGGGGCAAAGCACCCCACTACCTTTTTGGCTCCTAAAGTCTCTTATTATTAGTTTAAGAGCTGCCAGCAGACAGAGTAATTCATCCAGCCCACCTGTGCTTTTTTTATTGGGGGGAAATGCAAAGGATGTGTTCGATATTCTTCAGGAAGTGTTCCTCACCATGGAGGCAGGTCTGCTGCTCCCTCATGAACACTCTCGGGACATCTGTGGTGTGCCAGCCCACTCAGGCCATCCTGCTGCCCAGGCAATCCCATATTCTCTCTTGTGTTCTTGTTTTTGTTGTTTTTTTTAATAGTGAAGGATTTGAAATTTTCTTCTTATGTATTTGGCACTTCTGGTAGAGCCTTTGACATGGAAAAAGGCTCATCTTTCAAATGCCTGTGGCACTCTCCATGAAAGGTGATTTTTAAAAATCCATTTTATTTTGCTTCCTGGCAGTGATATCAAAGGAACAATCAGTGCCTGACTTGGAGCCAACAATTTATTTCCATTATCATAAACAGAAAACAATGGCATGCTGCCTTATTAGTTATTCACTTTCCAAGTCAACAGACTCGGAGGGTTGGGATGAGATCTAACCAGAGATATGCTTTGATGTTTTCAGTTTGGAGAATTGGTCTCCAGGCCAAAATGCCGAGTGATGCTGGTTTTTGGGGGAAGAAGGGAGGGAAGAAAGGGCAGAGGGAAGGGAGGGAATCCCTGAGAGCACAGGGGATAGCTACTGGAAGGGCTGGGTGCATGTGCATGTTTGTGGCTGTCTCCAAGAAGACATTGGAGGGTGATCATGGTCCTTGGCAGTCCCACACTGGAGGTGACAAAGAGCAGCAGATGGGCTGATTTCAGTGCAGGTCCTGTGATTCATACCCATGGAGGATCTAGTCCAGGGCACACTTGAGATCTGCTACTGTGCTGCAGAATGGCCACTTCTGGGGGGTTTGCAGTGATGGATCCAACCCAAAGCATATGTGCACAGCAGCCCTGGTGCTCATCCCTCACAGGAGCAAGCTCTAAGTCTTCCAGCACTGTCACATAAACAGTGCTTTGTAGGGAATGCTGTTGGGAAGAGTGAGTAGCAGTGTTTGTCACTGTGCTTTGTTGTTTTAGCACCGGGCTCACATGTGCAGAACGTTGCAGGAGGGGAGTCTCCTGAGCAGAAGCAGGAGTGTTAAACTTCTTGGAAGTATTTTGTTATACATGCCTAATGGTACAGGGAATTTATGGAAAACTATCTCACAGGAAGGTCTTGTAGGTGGGGATAAACATGAAAGGTAAATACTACCTGCTACTTTTCTATATAGAAAACTGTGATCAACTTCTTTCTTGGTATCGTGATGTCAACAAAACCCAGAAAAAAGGCACAGGCTCCTCATTACCTTGAATCCATTTCACCAGCATTTCTGGAACAATCACAATGTCTGCATTATTTAATAAAGTAGAAAGCCTAAACATGGGGCAGAGCAACTGATCATTACTTGCTTATTAATCCTGTCTCTCATGGACAAGCCACCCCGGCTGTTCTGGATTCTTTTCTGACCGAAGTACAAACACATTAAACCACTTTTTGCTTTTCTCACAGAATTGATGCTGTAAACTGTCCAAATGGTTTGTAACTGCAACCAAATTAACAGAGCTCACAGGAACTGAAGTACATTGTTTGCCCTAGTGGAGAACTGCCTGTGCTTTGTGGGAGATATGTACCTTCTCCCTACCTGTACATCTTTATTTTAAGGGAGTTTCTGTCAGGATTCTTTAAAAATATAAGAAGATTGCAGATTTCTTTCTCCAAAGCCAAAAGAAAACTTGCCTTGCTGAGGAGAAGCAAGATGACTTGAAACCTGTTTTAGTAAAGGTTTTGCATGGCCATCACAAACAATTATATTTCAGGTGACCAAATACAGTGTAGAAAAATGAAAATACTTGTTAGGAAGCAATGTCTCCTCTGAGCAAAGATGTTCAGTAATGGTTTTGTGCTTCTTGTTGGTAGCCAGACCCATTGTTATCACAGAGGAGAGAATCTGAAGCACGTGATAACAAAAGATCAGTCAGGAATTCACTGGACCACAAGAACCTGTGTGGTGATGACAATTTCCAGAGAGCAAAGTCAGCTTACTGCATCCAGGCCACAGAGAGTTTCCTGAGCTGTTACTTTGCAGAAATACCCACTTGGAATGACCAGCAGTGACAGCCTGTCGCTTGCAGGGGTCAATTTTCAGTGCAGAATAGCACTCTCAGATCCTGCTTGAGCAGTTTCCTCTCCTTTGAACCCTCTTTCTGATTGCCAGATGCTCAGTCACAGACTCTATTCTTCCAGTCCTCCCATAAATGGAAGCAAATTTCCAGCAAAAGCTTCCTTGGGGGCATAAGGAAACTAGAGAAAGAATAGACCTGGAGTCCTCTCATGTAGCTAAAAGTCCTCCAGTCAGACACTGCAGCCAAATTCTCTTCCCTGTGCTCAGTTTCAACATGATCAGCCTTTTTCCTAGCCTAGAAATTCCTGCTCCTTGCTTTATTCCAGGGCATCTCCCTTCAGTGAAGGCATGTGATACCTAGGCTTGATCCTCCTAACCACAATAAGCCAAGGCACCCCACAGAAAGGGCTGTGCTTCTTGCCCTTCTCCTTTTTTCTGATTGCCTTCTGGACAGTAATGGATGATGCTGGAATTCTTTCAGCAGACATTTGAGTTTATCCTCCCTCCTCCAAACCCACCAGTATTCTCTCTCTCCCATGCTCTTAATTTCACCCCATCAGTTCAATCATCCTGCTGGCCTCCGCTCATTTCTCAAGCCAAGGCTCTGTATGTTTGTAGCCACAAAGTCCCGGAGCGCGTGTTCCAGCATGAAGGGATTCCATGGCTGAGGCCAGGCTGGATTGTGCCTCCTCTCTTGTTAAATGAGGCTGGGTGTGAGGCAGTAAACACTTCTGGTGAGGAAGCTGGAGCCATCACACGGCGTAAAGGAGAACATACCTAAACTAGCTCCAAGAAAAATAAGGCTGGTGCTTCCTAGGGCACAGCAGCCACCTCTGATTCATCTTTCTGCTTGTCCTTGCCACGAGTTCAGTAAATATCCTTATTAATGTATGTGCTGCAAAGGCCTTTACTGATCTCTCACTGCCTTGCCTCTAAAACCTTGAAAAGAGGTGAAGGCAGGGAAGGGAGGAATGTTGTTCCTTCCATCCCACAGGTGTTCAGGGCCAGGCAGCAAAGCTGGTGAGGTGCTCAGAGTCACACAGAGGATCTGATGAGGAAAGAGGAACAGACAACAGGGATTGTGAATCTGTAATTTCTGCACATCCTTTTGCTGCAGAGGCAAATCCCATGAAACCCCACTGAAACCAGGGCAGGTACATGGATAGACGACAGAGACATTGACTGTTCTTTTTCCAGTCATGCAAGATTTCTCCAAAATCTGTTTTATCTAGCTGCTAACAGACAAAGCTTCTCAAATCTGCAGCCAGTGTTCTTTGGTCAGGGCATGGGGCTGAAAAGCCCAGCACTCAACAGAGATCCCTTGGAGTATCTTTAAGATTGTGGATCTTATAAAACAGTCCCCCCTCATTAAAAAAAAAGGAAAAAAAGAAAAGAAGCACACAAACTCACCATTGTTGAGTGTTTCTTTAATAGAATCAGAAACAAATTTGTGACCTTGTGGCCCAGAGGTGGGAACACCATCTATAAACTTGCCCAGACATAGAAATGCATTCTGCCTGTCAGTAGGAGTTTGCCATTGAACATGTATATAAAAAAAGGCTGGTGTTACATTAGGCCAACATTTTTTAAATGCCACAGCTCACTTTATATGCCATGAACCTTGTTAATGCTGCTAACAAGAAAGTTAAAAACTCAAAGCTATAAAAATAGGAATGCCACTCCTAAGTAAATAAATATACATGAGAACCAATATTCAGATACAAGCTCTGGAATGGCTCATGTCCAAGGAGGGAGAAAGAAAGGAACTTTAACCTGAGTTGTTTCTGATGCTATAAAAGCTCACTATAGTCAGCAAAATTGTCTCCCGTTGGGTCCTTGCCTTAATTTCACAGTGTTCTTGAGAATTCCACACTCTAGCATGGCGGAAGTCAGGGAGGGTGGGCATCAAGGAACCTGCCAAGGACAATTCTGCCCAGGAGATTGGATGGGTCAGGGAGGGTGGGATATTTCTATCTGACTCAAGAGCAGACTGTTAATGTGGCAGCAACGGGGAAAATGTTTCCATCAGAACAGGCCACCTACATACCCTGGCCTCTGCTGTTGGCTCTGGATCCAAGTTAATAGACCCGGTATGGGCTTGTTAAGCCCAGTCTGGGGTGCATCATGAATCTTTTTGACAGCCTGGACTCCATCCTGGCTCAGGAGGTAGAAATTCCAAGGATTATTTTTGTCATTTACCTCCTAACTGCATATATTTTGAGTTGCTTATCGATGCAACCTTTTAACAGTATAATGTAAGAATTGAGACCTACTCCTAATCCTTATGTGGACTCACATCCACTTAGCATTGGCAATTAATTTTGTGTCTTCTAGTCTTTGCTTGTGAAAAGCAACCTTTTTTTTTTCCTTTCTTTACCTTCTGGAAATTATGAATAGTGTATCTTAAAAGATGAGATATTCACACACACAATGGACTTCTGTTTACAGATTTTGGCAAGATAAAATATATAACTTATACACTTCTGTATATGGATCTAGAGAAGGTTATAAAGTGAAGAAAAGTGGGAAAGAGAAAAAGGTGTTCCTTTCACCTTTCTGTGATTGCAGGCTTTGGCTTTCCCTAAGGTTTCCCTGACCCAACCCCACAGGGTGCCAATGCTAAGTAGAGGCGAGTCCCCATAAGTCTGATGGGCCCAAAATTAGGAGTAGTTGCAAATCTTACATTATAGTGTTAAAAGGTTGCAGGGATAAACCACTCAATGGCTAAAAGATGACATTTTTAAACCTTTGTGCATTTATTCACTTCCACAATGACAGAAAAACTACTCCTGCTTCTTGTGAAGGGGAAAAAACCCCGCTTCTCCAAAGCAATGGAAAGCTTAAACCATTTCAGAAGAAGGTTGACTGTCTCCATATAGAAATTATGTGGACAATTATCAACCAATTATTAATTAAATTGATAAATGATTGAGATAAAACCTAAGCAGGAGGAAGGCATGATATATTAGGACTAAGTTATTGAGGAGTGAGAAAGGTAGGGCATTCAACTGAGAAATCTACTCGTTGTATGGCTAATCAGAAAAACAGCCATTTTCTTTAGCTCTTCAGAATTTAAATCAAATTTGATGCAACTATTTAATCTAACTGAAGCAATGACTCCTTTATCTATAAGACTCAGTGTAGCCTGCTCACAGGAGAAAAATTAGTGGGATTTTAGCAGGAATAATTCATTTTCAAGGCTTCTGGTTACAACTTGGTGAAAAGTTTTTCCTTCCCCCCTTTAGTCTCAATACTGGCTGTGATTTATTAAGATGTATTTCTATGACAACATGCTGAGATGATGATTTTTGTTGGAAGACCACACTCAAAATTGCACAGAAATTGGATGCAACATGGGAACCATCATAATCAGGAGTTTCATCATTGAGGCTGAGGAACAATTTTGTGGAGGGTCATGTTGCATCTTGTCTAGGGCTTTCAGGAATTAAAAATACATTTATATATGAATTTTAAATCAAACCATGGCCATTCTGTGCTTAGATTTAAAGCACTTGTATTTTTCTCTTCACCTCAAACATGGACCATGTTCAGAGTTCTCATTTGAGTGTACACCAGAGTAAGTCATGGGAAAGATGTTTTCTCCAGCAGTCAAATAAGCTGTCTATTAATGCTGCTAAATTCCTAACACAGGCAACTAGGTAAGACTAGGATGGCAAGCTGTTGAACTGTTTTTATTGTTTTATTTATAAGCCAGCCAAGGCAGATGTGAATTTTCCAAGGAGACATACTGGCACAGACAAGTTTTTTGCCTAGATTCCCTCTTTCCTTTGCCTCAGAAGTTTTCCAGCTGGTTAGGCAGGCCCCAGTGTTTCTGCATGTGTGGGGTTTTCTGTCTGCAGATCGTTGCCTGTTCAGACTGCAGCACTGAGGCTTAAGTGCTGATGAAAAGCTTTGTAATGAGTAATGACTGCTGTTAAAAATCAAAGGAAAAGAGAAAACCTTGAGAAGGAGGAAAGCAGAACTAACAGAGAATTTGGTTCTAGTTGATTTTTAGCTGAGGAACTCTAATATCATTCTGTAATTGCTCAGTTAAATAATACCCCAGTTCCAGAAATCAGGTGGTTTGCAAGCAAATTCAGAAAGTGGGATTTTCTTGTGCATTGCAGAAGGGCCTGGAGCCTGTGAAATTTCTTTGGTTATAGAGCCAAGGTACATAATTTCATTTGGAAATTCTCTCCAGTGGTACACTGCATGTTCTCCAGGTGTTGCAGGAATTGTTACTGCATTAACTGCTAATTTGTGGTGCCTGTGAGGCCAGAAGTAGCAGGGGAAAGGGCAGAGTCTGTGACTGTCTCTCGATCAGAAGACATTTTTTTGGCATCTATGCATGTGACTGCTTGGATCCTACTCAGTCCTTACAACTCTGTGGTTCCTGAGTCCCTCTTTCTTTAATGCAAATAAAATGAGGAGGGTGAAGAGTTTTTAGAAATATTAGTCAAAATTTACATCTACAAGCACCTTCATTGTGTCTTATCCACAGTAATGAATGAATTATTATTCTGGAATCTCCAGAAATTGGGTGTCCTACCTTGATTCCTTCCTCTATTTCATTACTTACATTTTACATCATTTAATGGCAAAGTCTTTCTTCTCCTGATTATAATTTAGGAACGTCACCCTGTAGACAGGGGAATCCCTTCTCAATGCCTTCTTCACACTCAAACAATTCTGAGAAATGTGAAGAACTTTTTTCAGCATGAGAATTAGTCTTGGGACCAAATTCAAGTTCTGTAGGCAAAGGAACAGTGAGAGAAGACAGATTTCATCAAACTCCTCTATTAACAGCGGGATCCAGTGCAGAGTTTAGCACTTAGGAAAGAAGTCATTTCCATACAGATTGAATCAATAGCCATTAATGAGTAGAAAAATAATAGAAAAAGCTCTTAAAGTTTATCTACTGACATGTTTTGTCTTTTCTTTTTTTTTCCTGAGCTCGTGGGATTCAGTATCTTTATAGCATTTTAAGTGGTCAGGGCAAAACACCAGTTCATGCTGAACTGCTCTTCTGATGCTGTGCATGTTTGGTTACTGGAATTCAGTGATACGTTCCATTAGCAGCAATATGTATTTGTATGTGGATGTGTAGAGATGTTGTGTCCAGCAGAAGGATTGACTGGGTGGAAGGAGAGGAAAACATAATCTTTTTGTGCCTCTGGCAAGTTTCCATAAGTGGCTCACCCTGACTGGATGGGGTTTGTTCTTTGTGGAGCAGTGGCTGCTGGAGAAATGCCGTGGCAGCCAGTTCAGCCCGTGTGTCTCAGAGCAGTGCATGGAAAAGGCATTATCCTCATTTATTTCTGACAGGGATTGGGGATGTCCATTCTCCCAGGGTTGAATTTGTTCTTCATTCTCATCTTCTTTTTCCTTTCCTTTTTGAGAGATTCAGCATTGCCTGCGGTACCCTCGTTCCCTGCATCCCTGCAAAGATACAGAATGGCAGAAACCTGATCCCAGCCGTCTTTCCCGATGCACCCAAGTGGAAGAGGCAGCTTTTCAGGAGTCATTCAGCTACCCTTTAGTCTGCTTTCAAAAGGAAAAGGAGGAAAATAGGAATTTCTAGTAAGAGGAGAACAACAGTCTTCATTACAATACTCTCAGAACTTCCTTCATCTTACCTTCCCCTGAGATGTCTGGAAACATCTCTGTTTCAGGACTGCTCAAGCAGTTCAGTGGAGGTGTCTGCTCACAGGAAGTACAGGAAACAGCACAACCAGCCAATCCTTCTTTGCACAGCTGCCTGTTTCTGCCCTCAGCAGGAATGTTGGCTGTCAATGTGTGCAGCATTCCCAACAGCTGCCAGTGTGACTCCACAGGTGGTACTAGGGTGGGAGGGAGGGCTGGCAGAAGGAATCATTTGAAAAAAAAAATCAAAGAAATAACTCAGGCAGCTCCAACTGGCTCTGTCACGAAGTGTGCTGCTCCAGCACAGGTCATTGGGAATGATAGGAACCAGCTTTGGGAGAGGCAAGCTCAGCACTAACTTCCCAAGGGAAAAGCTGTTGGTGTTTGTACCTGCAGGGTGTTTATAAAGCAATACTCTGTGCTCAGTCCACCCTCCTGCTGCCTGGTGCTAATAGTAACAGAAATACTGGGACAGACACACCATGGGTATGGTCCTATCCTACTGGTCTTGGAAACGTGTTCTGCCCTGTGGGAGCCTGCAGGTGTCAGGTGTTGGTAAGTACTGCTGAGGTCATATCACCTCTGAGGACAAGGGGCCAATTTTTCATTCATTATCTCTGAAAACCCACAGGGAAAAAACCCACAAAAGGTGCAAAGGTGAAGAAACTTTGCTTCTGTTTCAGACAGCTCTTCTGACTGTATCCCAAACTTGCTACCAGCACTTTTCCTGTGAGTATAGATGGGAATGATGCTCTTGAGGGAAAAGTCATAACTTTTTTTCCAAAATAAATTAAAGAGGCTTCTATCTTTTCTTACCTGGGAGACAAACCTAATGATGAGAAGTTCTAGGTTTTGGGCGAGAACTCTGAAACTCTTGCTTTTCAACTCTTAAAACTTCCGAATCCATCTCCTGAGGATCCAATAAATGAGTGGCAGTAAAAATTTCAGATCAAATAAATGCAATATGTGGTTAATTTGAAAACAAATCCTTGCACTTCAGATGCTGGACTCTGATATAAACTGATACGATAACAGTGGTGAAGAAACCGTGGGTCCATTTCAGCCAACATATGGAAGGGTTTGGAAAGCATTAACTCGTAGTTGGAACCCCCAGGGAATATTGAGCCTTTCTGCCTCCAGTGGTGCCATTTTTTAGCAGAAGAAGCAGCTTAATTTGACTCTTATCTTCAGCGGCTTAAGCAGGAATTTGGTGTGAGAGGACTGTGCAGGTTCCCTTGCCAGTGTTACTTGCTGTGTTTTGTGAGTAGATGTGATGACCTGGGTGTTTCCATGTGGGCTGTTTACAGCATGATCACAAAGATAAATGAAACATGGTTAAAGCTGTTAAATTCCAGTGTCCCCTCATCGCACGGCAAGTCATGAACTCTACTGAACAAAAAAAAAAAATTTGGAAAGAAAAGTGATCTAAAGTGCATCTCTTCTACTAAGAACATATCATAATTTCAATAAAAATACTTTCTATTATGAATTTTTTGTATGTTTATGAAAACTGAACTGAAGTTTTAAATTGTTCTATAAATGCTAACTGAAAAAAAAAAAATCTCAGTTCTGAAACCAAAAGAGATGTATTTATATCATCAAAAATTTTATTTCATGGAATTCAGAAATAAAGTTTTAAAAAAAAGAAACCCACCAAAAAACCCACCTCAACAGCAAAGCAAAGTAAACCCGAGCAAACAACAACAAAGCAAGACCCTCCTCTAAACTTATTTTTTCATCTGTCTTCCAGTCTGGGAGAGGAAATTCTGCAAACTCACTCTGAACTCAGGAAAGGGAGGTACTACCATGCTTTCTCAGCTGAGGGAAAATACAAAAGGTAAAATACAGTGACATCCAGACGATGCTGTGCTCAGTCACGCAACTTCCTTGGAAGATGCAGCTCTCATCCAGGTCAGAGCAGTGGGATTGGATGCAGAAGACTTTCACCAAAAAGGAGAATTTACAAGGAGAGAATACAGAGAAGCATTTAAAAATTGTTAATATCAAATGCTCTCTCTGTGTCAAAGCATTAATGGGTGGAGTGTTTCCTTTGCATTTTCACTGAGAAAATATGTGTTTCTTCTGGTGACTCACTCAGATTACTGCTTCAGGAATCAAGCAAAGGTGAAAGGATTTGTTCTGCCTTTTCTAATTCATGTGCTGAGCATGTTTGCTTGTAGACAACTTGCACATTGAGTAGCACTTGCTCTGCTTTATTACAGTATTCTGCTTGTCAGACTCTTTTTGCAGCTCAGTCCCTGGTATGTGATTAAAAGTTTTAAGTGACACCTAATGCTCTGTTAAGTTGCTAAGTCCTGCAAAAGCATCTGGAAATTATATCTGTCTCTCTAGGTGGATTCTTGGAAGAGAATTCACTATAACTGTAATTCCCCCTTTACCTTCCTTCCCAGCCTTATCTCCTTTGAGACCTGACAGGCAAAAATAAAGACAAGTTATGAGACAATTGATATAAAACCTGTGTACATGTAAATCCTAGTTACTGCACATAAAAGGAAGGAAAATCAAAATTAGAACAGTACTGGCAGCTATGTGATAGGAAACCTGGAAGGTTTTTGCTCCATCTTGCATTTGAAGCATAAAACAAGAAAATTGCAGGTAATGGGAATTTTGATCCAGGCAATGAAAACCAGGGATGTACAGGGGAGAGAAGAATGAGACTGAAAAATCAGTGAATAATCCTGTTTCTCTGGAAGGAATTAACTTGATTAATATTACACGGACAAAAGTTATTACAGTTTGTAAAGGCCAATCTGTAGACAAATGTTTCAAAAGGAGCTAATGTTAGACAGGATCGTGCCTGAATCTTTGCATCAAAATAACACTTCCATGTTTATACCTCAGAGTTACTCATTAAATTTTGCCAGCATGTTTTGTGTGGGTCAGGAATAACGATTTCTGGGAGTTTTGTCACTATAAAATATCTGCAGCCAAAAATGCCTGGAGAAATATTGGTTGTAGATTGCTGGTTAAGAAAAGGTTTAATAACTCACGTTCTTTATGTAATATATTATTGACTATACATTCAACCCACACAAAGGTAGAGCAGCTGACATGGCTGGAAGCCATTTGGATCCCACCTCTGCAATGGAGGGAAGGATTTATGTCTAATCCCCTACATCTGAAACAGAAAACATTTGACTTTAGGAGCTGGGGCAGCAGCGCTTTGGTTGTGGTGGAGGAAGCCGGGGCATTACAGGGCTCCAGGATTTTTGTTATGGCGCTGCAGGGAGCAGTGCCAAGCTGGCTTTGACTTCTCACTTTATCTAAATTGTTCTCCAGCATTACGACCTGCACTGTCTTAGTGCAGGGGTAGTAAAATCCCAAACATGCAGACCTCAGTATAACACAGCCAAGCTCCATGTAAAGGCTCACAGTAAATCAGCCTGGCTGCAGCCAAACCACATGTAAAAGCAAACTGTGAAACAGCCTCTACATGGCCAAACCACATGTGAAAGCACACTGAAAGCCACCCTCCACACAGCCAAATCACACGCAAAGCCGTGGTGCAGAACACTGCAGAGCACAGGCTTTGCGTGTTTGTTGGGATAACTCAGCACTGTGGAGAATCCCACCACACCAGTCACCTTCTCTCCCACCTCGGGTTTGAGCAGGCAGACAGACCCACTCCCAAGTTTTAAGTCACCAGGTAGGAAAAGTGGCTCCAGAATCAAACACAGCATAGTGGATTTAGGATCAACCTGATCCACTTTTGAAAGAGTTGAACATGCAAAAGGATCAAGCCCAGAAAGAGCAAAAGACTAATTTTTTTCTTGTCTGACTCAGAACTGGTATTGCTGAGTGATTCCCAGTAATACATCCTACTAATGTCCCTGACCACTTAGAGGAAATCAGTCAAGGGCCAAAAAAACCCCCATCTGGCTCCTGTGATTAATCTTTCCATCTAGAAATGAGCGAGATGCAATTAGTAATCCCATTTTCACTTGTCCAGACTTCAAAAAGCCATTTTATTAGATGAGAGGGAGAATTATGAGAATTGAGCCTCCAGTTCACCGTTGTTTTGTTAACTTGCCATGCACTGAGCTTTTAAATGGCTTTTTGTGACATGTTTCACATATTATCATCCCTGCAGTTTGTTATTCATTAAATATTTGGGGGGTTAAAGCCTTTTTCTCCCAGTGAGTCTCAAAGCACTTCGCAGAGGAGTTCAGTATCATCATGTGCAGAGGCATGAAATGACCTGCCTGATGCTGTGCAGGAGGGCAGCAACAGCCCTGGACGTGGAACCCGCATCTGCTGAGCCCACATTTCCACCCACTGGATGTTTGTCTCAGTTATCTGCTGCAGAGAGAAGTCCCAAAAAGGGCTGCTGTTTCTTGCTCTCTTGGCAGAAATCTGGCAAACAAAGCCTGTCTGGGGCAGCAGGTTTCTTACATCGGTGCAATATCCAATTCTCTGGGAGCCAAAGGAGGATTGTGCCGGGAAAGGCTGCTCACAGGAGCTGGTAGAAACACCATTTAAGGGTGTGCTCAACCAACAAGGGTTAGTTTGGCTTTTCCCTTGCACTGTTTTGTTTGAACATGTCGCTGTTTAATATGCCAGGAGGGAGTTTGGGAACTGACTTCTGTAGGATAATCCGGGATTCCTGGCCTTTGACACATGGTGTGGTTCTTGAAATCAGGGTCACAGCTTCCCCCTGTGTAAAGCAGAAAGGCTTGACTGGCTGAGGTGCAGAAGTTGAGCATACGTATAAGTTGAGGCTTTGCTAGGGGAGAAAAACTTGGATTCAGTGTAAGAGGCTGTTAATCTACTAAAACCACTTTTAGATTTAAAAATTAATTTATTTAATCAATAGACTTTTCATTTTCCATTTCCAGTCCCCTGGCCAAGCAATCTGTCAGGATATCAATGCCATAACTTATTTACACGCCTTGCTAAATCCTCTAAATGCAAGCTTTGACGTCTCATTTTTCTCTTACTCATTCCAGGCTCCCCTTTGCAATCGTGCCTGATTGAGGATTACCAGGAAATACAGAAATGTGGATCCAGACTGGTACTGAGCAGTACAAGCCAAGGTGCCTGGCTGCTTGCCCTCTTCTAGTCCCAAATATGAGCTATGGCCAGCTGAAAAGAAGGTTCAAGAGCAAGTCTTGAAGCATGTTTTGTTGTCAGACCTTTTCTACTCCTATGGAGAAAGGAGGACATGAATATGATGAATTCCTCTCTCTCCATCTCTGACACAAGTTGGTACACTTGGTAGAGGCCTGAGAATATTATTGTTATTGTTATTGTTATTGTTATTGTCATTGTCATTGTCATTGTCATTGTCATTGTCATTGTTATTAAAACTATTTAAATTATGGAAGAGTTGCTATTTAAAAGCAGAACAGAAATTCTCTGCAATATCTAAAAGGCCCATTATTGACTCTATGAAGTATCAGCCACTGTATTTACCGTGTGACACACTTATGCAAAATATTTTCTCAGGACAGTAAAAATACTTAAAGCAATAAATGCAATAAAACAGTTCTAGGAGTCAAAAGTGATCTTGAAAAGGCCAGTGATGTTATAATTATTTAGCACAGCAACAGTTCTGACTAGAGGGAAGAAATAGAGAGCAGGATAACAAGTGAGGGAGGGGAACTATTTTTGTATGGCATGGAAATCCTGGGTAAAATCCTGAGGGGAATTTTGCTATTGATTGGAATTGGGTTTTTAATTGTTTTAAGAACAGGAGAAAAAAGTAGAGAGGTAAAATGCACGAAAGTGTTTAAATGTGGAAGATTTGCTTTTGCTGTCTGGTATTATATTATGTTCATTGCTGCACCATGTTATTTCTGTATGTGTGCTTTTACATCTCATTATCTGATGGACCTTAAGAAAATATGAGAACTTAAGAACAAAAAGCCAAACAAAGCCCACATTTCCTCTTGCCAAATCTTATCTCTTTAATATAGAAGGATAATCATGAACACGTCCACTGTGTGGTTAAATATATTCCTTCTGTCTCTGAAAATTATACTTTATAATTAGCTTTTCACTATCTCCACCACCATCAAATCAGCATATATAAGTATTTTCTTCTGTTTTATGAAGCTGAAGGCTCTGCAGATCACAAGGTAGATTCCTATCTCCCCAAACACTTGTCACTTCAGTACTCCATCACATTGCTGTGGATAGAATTCAGTTTTGCCACTTGCAATTCAGTGGGAAAATCTTCCCTGGACCTCAGCAAACGCCCCGAGCCCGGGCCTGATTTGGCAAGGTCAGACTGAAAACATCTCTCCACACTTACTTAAAGCGAGGCACAGCTCAAACCCTGCTTTGTCCAGCTGTCAGAGGCCTGAAGTGGGAAGTTAGCTCAGTCACAAAGACAGAGAGATTGATCAACTAGACATATCCATCGGAACTTGGGAGCTGAGGTGTCTCGGGATCCTTCTCTCCAGGCTTTTCAGCAACCATCCCTGCCAGAAATACAACAAACACCCATTCTTTTATTAGCCCCTTTGGTATCTAATAAGGCTCGGTTTGACAGCTCCAGCTTCTGGATTCCTGCTGCAGCAGCCTGCTCCTGCTTGTATGCTCTTAAGATAGGAGTCCATGGGGGCAGAACCTGTTAAATACAGAAACACCCAGGAAGTGGGCTCAGAAATGTCCCCTCTTCAGTGGGAGCTGGGAAAGAAAATTTAATTGAACTACTCTACTGCTCTCATGAGTCCTGGGGAGAAAACCCACAAGGACAACTTATGACTTTAGAGACAGAAAATTTAGGAGTTCAGAGTCACTGTGTCTGTGAGAGGGCAAGGCCACTTCTGTCATGCCCTGCTCACCTCTAACAGATTCAGAGATCAAGGTTGTACCCCCTACCAATCCTAAAATCTGGGAAAAGGAGCAGAGCCTGATCATCCGTTCTCGGGCAAGAGTTGTAGAGCCAGCACTGCGGAAATTTTGTTTCCTGGTTCATGAACTGAAAAGATGAATTCAGGATGAAATAAATAGGAAATTCTATGAAAACCCATGTGCAGAGAATTTTCTGACTGGCTGCAAGAGGCTATCAAAATGGGAGCAAAATTCTGCCTCCATCTATCCTTTCTTAGAGCCCACAAGTGCCAGAGCATAACCCAGGACTTTGTTTGGAAAGAGATGACATAAACTTGTCCCACTTTGAGTCAGGAACAAGAGAAAAACACCAAAAGTATAAAAACTGTGGTTAGGAGTGTTCTCCCCCATTTAAAGACATCCTAAAATCTTCAGAGACCTTGAGACAAAGAATTTCTTTCACCTCAAACCCTCAAATTTCTCAGCCAGTCTTCAATCCTTAGGATGTGCCCTTTGCCTTCATCCTTATTTCTTGGACAATCAGATCTATTTGCCTTTGGGGCAGATAACCTCAAAATATTGGAACTCAGGGAAAAATTGAATGGATTTGCTTCCGGAAGGGAAAATGCCCAAATAAAAAGGAAGTGCTTTTGAATGTACTGACTCTAATTATCCCTGCTTCATTTTTAATATCTCTTCCATTGTTTCATACAGAATTAGCACATTTCCAGAAGTATTTAATGACCCCATTCTTATCCTTGAATGGCTTTACCTCAAAGTCTGTAACTTGGATATTGGGTACCCCTGAAAACAATTGAACCCAAGACTACCAGCTGCTTGGAGACTGCTTTATTCTGTGTGTCTCACCAACAAATATTCTGGAAAGATCACTACCAGACCCACGAGAGATAAGGGAAAGCTTGAAAGCTCTACTTCATAGTAGTGTTCTTTATAGTACTTCCCTCAGTGGCGGGCTTGCAGCAATGTTTAAAAAAAAAGGTAATTAAGACATTACATCAATCAAAGCAGCTAATCAGAACAAAATGCTGATTTCTGTCTCCTGTTCTGTTTCTCTTTGGATGGAGAGTAGTTGCTGATATGTGTGCTGGACTTCTAATCCTTTAATGGGGGCACAGGCTTTTGAAGACTCCCTCTCAGAGGTGCTATTACCAAATATATGCTTCTAATTTAACTTCTCATGCCGTATTACAGTAGCCTGAAGCAATTTTAGGTGTTGGGTTTGTGAGAAAAGCCCAATGTTGATGTTTATCAGATGACCTTTTAAAGGGTAATGTGGGGGTTATCCATTGGCATGATTAAGACCATATGTAGGTGACTTTTCCCAGGCATTTCTTCCCACTTTTCAAAATCCCATCTATTTTTACCCAAATTCAGCCAGGTACCTTTCATCTCTGGTATGTTCATGGGCATGACAAAATGAGACTGAAGCAAAGCATTTACTCCTTTGGAGTCACTTCTATTAGAAAAGTCAGGAAAATTTTCATGCATGAATATCTAGTGTCAACACAACGTTATTGCAGATAAACTCCAACTTGCTTTTAATTTTGAACCTTTCAGATGTTTACAGCAGTTCTTCCTTTCCCTTCTCCCCTCCATTGTCCCTTTTTACAAAGACTTCTTGAAAGACTACAGAGAAGTGACTTTTCTCTGTGAGATTCCGCTTTTAGTGTTCACACAATGACCTTGCAGGGATGTCCTGCTATGAAGCTGCTGAGAGACAGGGATTTTGAAGAATCTATCATCTGTGTTACAGACAAGGACAGAGGACAAATCTCCCTTGATGTTGTGCCTGTGAGAGTATAATTTTTGCTGTTTTGGGTGCTCAGTATTTTCCTCATGACTCATCATCTTGGCAGAGACCAGTTGCCAATGTTTCCCACAAGTGTCTGAAAATATATTATCAACAAATTGTGCGTTTTGTTCTTTCTTTTAGTTTTTTATAGACTGAATACCTTTCTGTTACTGGGTGTTAGCACCACCAGCTGGGATTGCTGGAAGAGATGCCATGGTAAGAGTCACTGCAAAGCACAGGTGGAGATATAAAGGTGAATATGGTGCTTAGATATGAGCCAGGGAAGTGGGTGATGAGGCAGGAATTCACAGGAACTATGAACCCTGTTAGGGGAGGAAATAGGGCAAGCACCTTATGAAGACTTTAGGTTTAAAAACCATACTTAAAAGGACTTTTTCAGTGAATCAGGACTTTTGGTCATGTCAGTACCTATTATTACTCAGTATTTTGAGGTCAGGTTACAGCCTGGATTGTCTAAAATAAATGCATCTTGGAGCAGTTCAATATTGAGCAGCTGGTGATATTTTAAGCTTTTCTGCCCCAGATTTGTAGTTTATTATTGGGAAGTGTTAATTACTCCTCTGTCACCAACCACCCTAGTGCTGAGACATGTTTAGGAGGTACAGGTGAGAAAAATCTCGAGCCCAAAAATTGTGTATGTGTTGCCTTCAGAAAGAAATTAGGGGAGAAGTATATGTGTGATATTATAAAAGGCACTAATAACAGAGAAAAAAACCCCTCATTCCTGCTGACTTACTGGAGGTCTTTTTCCTAAGTATCAGATACTTATTAAAGCTTGGTTTATGTGAAGGTAAACTGCAGTCAGACTCAAAATTCTTGTACTTAATTGTGATGCGACACAGTGAAAAGCTGGGACTGTGACATGAGAGTAAGGGAAGCCTGTCACTCCATTCCATTTGGAATTCTCTGAACTAGTGCTGTGTTTACAGCAGAGAGTGAAGCCCTCATTTCCCTGGAGTAGGGTGGTTGTGTCTCGCAATCAGGTGCCATTTCATGGCCACCTTCCATCACAGATCAGCCTGGGGTGACTGAGGGCACAGGTGAAATCAAGGCATGGCACATCAGACCTGCTGTGGCAGCTGATCCTACGAGCCCTGTGCGTGTGGCAAAGGTCAAAGCCCAACTTCTGCACCTCTCCTCCCTTGGGGGACAGGCGAGTGGCATCGCTGGCACGTCCTGCGGGCTGAGCACTGCACGGGAGCCGTCACCCCCACACGGCCAACGTGCAGGCGCACGCTGAGCCCCAGCAATGCGCTCGGGAGGCAGAGCTCTTCACCAGCTCGCCCTGCAAGGGCAGAGAGCTGCCCTGCTGAATTCAGGGGCAGAGCTCCTGCTGGCTTGGGCAACGCCAGCATTTCACCCGGCTGATGGCTGGCCTCCGAGCCCACAAGCCCGGGGCAGTTCATGACTTGCCTCTTCCAGAGGATTGGGAAGCTTGCAGATTTTGGAAGGGTTTGTGGCAGTGCAATAACCACAGAGGCCAGCAGTCAGGTTTTGTCTTTTCCATGGTAGTTACAGTAGCTCCTTATCTGGGAAAACACTGCACAGGTTGGGGCTTTGCTGGAGAACACTTACGGATCTCCCTTTCACCCAAATGTATGAATTATGTTCAAATAGCACGGGAAATAGCATGTCCATAAAGTCTGGTAATAACAGCCATGAATAATATCTCACCAGTCATACTTCTCCTGCTTGTGTTCCCCAGTAGCTTGCAAAATCTATCACCATCAAATTTAGGGTGGGATTTAACATGGGAATTTGGGCTCCTTAATATGAAAGAAGGCTTTGAAAAACTCAGTCTCAGCAGCTAATAATGATAACAATAATAGAGAGAAGCCAATTCATATCTCCCCACCCAAAATATTTATATAATGAATTAGTTAATTGTATTTCATCTTCTAATGGGTGGGTTGGTAGCCTTTTCTTTGTGGCAGACCCCAGGGAGCTCTCACGCAGGCTGATGCCAAGAATATGTGTTATTTCATATTCTATTATTTGCCTTGGGTTCAAGGTGGTGAGAGGAAATTCCCCAGCAATCAGTCCTAAGTGGTTTTGCAGTGACCAAGTCTTTCAGTGCTCGAACATCGCTTAGTAGAGGAGGAGGGAAAGAAAAAAATCCCTTTATCTGCTTTTTGTAATTCAGACATTTGCCATATATCTAGAGAGAAGCGCTAAAAAAAAAAAAAGAAGCAAGCCCAAACATTTGAGTGTACCCAAATTAATTCTGGTGTCGTTTCATCTGCCTAATTGGGCCTAAAAATAGCCTGTGGGAAGGAGGACCGGCAGCCTTGAATGTCTGAAGCAATTTGTATCAATTATTTCCCAACGTACCAGTTGCAAGTGAAAGCCCTTGCCTGAGTGCCTCCATTAGCCAGGTGTCAGAGCTCTCTGTTTTCATTCCAGGCTTTTCTCTGGGAACGGGGTGTGTGCACACCAAAGAGCACCAAGGAGGAACTGGAGCCTTGGCGGGTCCGGGAGGGTGCCCAGAGCAGCTCTGCAAGCAAAGTGAGTGCCTTCACTGCTCTGTCATCACCAGTCCCTGAGAGCAATCACCACCCACCAACAGTTCCTTGAGATAAGGCCGAGCCAGCTGGGAGAAGAAAGGCTTTGATATTCCCTGCCTTGCTGAGTAAGTATGCCATAACAATAACACTTTGAACTTTTACAGCACCTTTTCATACCAGGGGCTGAGTGCTCCACAAACATTAATTCCCCAAGCCTCGTACCACCCATTTGAGGAAACCATTTTTTTTCATTGTACCACTTTCTCAGGCCAGACCTTCCAAAGAGCTCAGCACTCGTTTTGCCTGCACTGGAGAAATTATTCCCTTTGTGTTGCCACTTTAGATACCTGTGGCCAACATCAGTAATATTTACCCAGCTCCTGCCCCAAAATGCTTACAGCTAGACTTCTTCAAGTCTGCAAAAGTAGAGCTAAATAACTTGTAAACTGCTTTGTCTCCTGCTTATAACCCATAGAAACCCTCTGAGAACTTTTTTGACAAAGCAAGATTTCATCAACCCCCCACCCAGTTTTCGTCAGACCTTTCTGTTGTCTGTACCCAGATTTTCTTTAGGTGATGTAAAACCTTACCAGAAAAATAGATATATTTGTTTTGTTCATCAGAAGTGTTTTCTGTGATGCTCTTCTGTTTGGAAACAGAGCAAGAACATACTTGTCTCAGACACAGACATACAATAGATAAATAAAAAGAGAGATGCTACATCCCAGATAGGCATTGTATTGTGCTTTGCTACAGCAGGCAACAGGATTCAACTTTGATTTTCATCTCCTGTCTGCATTCTCAGTGAGAAAATACAGCCAAGGCCAATTTTGGAGTCAATCTATCTCTATGGAAAGTTGATTTTAAAGCGGTGCCAAATGTCAGTGAAGAATCACAGCTAAGGTTTTCACAGTAACAATAACAGTCTTGTAGGGAGGGTGAGCTAAGAGTGCACTCTGCAGCCCAGAGGAAAATACAGGTGTCACTGGTCCATCTGGGAAGTACACACATTTTATTTTCTGAGAGGACACCACCTGTACAGCATTCACAGCATTCAGCTCTACCCCTGCCCCTTGTCTGGCCAGAGCATCCAAAGGGCAAAGCCCTTACATGGGATACAGCATTTGAGTCCTGCTCCAAAGTAGAACAATCCTGTGATGCCTTCAGCTCTCATTTCCCCTGATGTCACTGAAAATCAATAAATCCCCTTGGTCTCTTTAATATTGGGGCAAGGTAACTGTGTTAGCTGGAAATACAGATATCAGTTTGTTCCTCTTCCTGAGGTATGCCAAAGTCTTTGGTCATACAGATCCCATGAATCTGAGGCAGATAATTCATCCACTTGTTGCAGTGACCCTGATCTCCGAAAATTGAAATGTAAACCTCAAACATAGGGTTGCTTATCCTGTCTTTTGAGATTTGCCCATCACAAATCATAAGTGCAAAGTAGAAAAAGGGGGGAAATTCAGAGTTATACAGCCTAGCTAAAAGCTATCAAAGATATCATCTCTTCAAGCAAGGCTGGAATAACATGGAAATGGGATATGGCCTGATGATCAGGTGAACTTCCTTTAACATGTACCCCTAGGAAAAGAGAGACATTAAAGCCTAAATGTGGAAAAAAAGAGAGAGAGACAGGCAGAAGAAGCAGAACTGTTTGAACAGTCTTTGAACTGCTGGAAAGATGTGCCCCCCACATCACTTTCTTAACTTTGCCTGTGGTTCAACAGCTGTGTTTCTCACAGCTCACGTCTGGTGTGGGCCCGTGGAGGTGGCCGGGCACGTAAGAATAACACTGACAGGGGGGTGCAGGAAGGTGCTAATCTTTTGCCGTGTGTGTAGGTATGTAATCACTTAGCAGATAATCTCAGATTCTGTGAAGACAGGCATTCATTTTGAAACAAAGACCAAACTCGCTGCTGCCGGGAAACTCTGATCAGTTTATAATTTAGCTTTAGCTCTCAAGAAGTCCTCATCATTAAGGTGAAAGATACTGGATTTGTGTAAATCAGAACAACCCCAACTTCCTTGCAACTCAGAGCATCAGTGTCCTCTGACCGAGCTTCTCTGTCGCTGCCACCACGAGGTGACTGTCCTCCCTCTGGACAGGCATCAATAAGGCAGCAGAAGGTGAAATGATGGAAATCAATCTGCCTCTTGTTAGTGGGATGAATAGAAGCGTTCCAGGGAGAGGGATCGATGAAGGGGTGAGGAGATGTGTTAAGAACTGGTTAAAAGAGGGAAAGAGGGATTGAAGAAGGATGCTATACTTTTTTCAGTTAGTTTGTAATAAGCTTTGGAGGAGTTTTGGATAATGGTGTCTCAAGTGAACAGTGTCACGTACACTCCGAGCATAAACACTGCTCGATAAAACGAGCTCGGGGGAGATGTTCTGTGTGAGGCAGGTGCCTTTATGTTTTTAGAGATTTCAGAGAGTTTTAAAATAAGAAACACACATTTTCCTATAATGAGCATGGGTGTTTGTAGTTGCACTGGAACTGAGCCACTGAACACACACAAATATTCTGTAGGCATAAGATATGTGTGTGTTTATGTTTGCCTGTGCTCAGGCACACACAAGCCCACACAAATAGTGGGAGAGCCACTTATACGTATTTATGTCCCTTTTTACTGCTAGGCAGCATATTCATTGCTGTATTTGTAGCCCAAATTACTCACTAGGAGGAAAAGTGATTTGTCTATAAGCAAAAATGGAGATGAGGAAATTTTTCACTCTGGATGCAGTGAGAAGTGTGGTATTGAAGTGGTTCTGGAACAGCCAGTGTGGACACAAGAAGAGGTCTTTTCTCAGGCCTGAGCACCTAGAATTTCTCACAACACAAATATGGCATTGCTGCTTCTGGGACTCGGGCCAGCTCATTGCAATGCAGCACTCCAGAGGGAGGCAAGGCAATTTGCCATGACACCTTTTCCATCTTGCTGCCTCGCTCACTGCTGCAGTTACAGATGGCCAACATTTGTGTCTCAAACATTTATCCTGCAAAATAGAGACTTTTGCATAAAAAGTATTTGGTGCACCAAAATATTTCCCTTAAATTTAAATTTTCATCTTGTTTCGATCTTCAGAAAACATTTTGAAATTTCAGATGTTGTTTTTTCTCCTTTTTGTCACCTTCCTTGTCTCACACTCTGTTTTCTGAACACAGCAGATGTTTGCCAAGGTTGAAGGATCGGTGGGGGGGTCATTGTCTCCTTTTTGTTCCCACTTATTTTATTATTTTTCCAATTATTTAAGGCTTCACCTATATTGTCATTGTAGTGCATTAAAAGTTTGGCTAGCACAGGATCTCAGCCTCCTATCACACCTCGCAATGAAATAAGTACAAGATAAAAGATTATATTAGAATCATCTTTTTTTCTGCTTTACCTGAAATTTGTAAAGTAGATGTAAAAATAGATAAGCATTTCTTAAAATTTTGAGATTGAGGTTTTTCATGCAGCCAGTGGCAGATGGAAACTATTACTGGGAAATAAACAGAAGCAAAAAATTTTACAAATATTTTGGGTGAAGGAATACAATTTGTCTCAATTTGAACTCTGAAATATAAAAAACTTCAAAATTAAATGAGTATTTAGAAAACTCCACATTGTCTCTGTGCCTTGTATATACAAGTTGAGGGCACGGTCTAGAGATGGGCTTTGGCTGAAAAGCAGCACTTCAGGTTCACAAGATACCAAGAAACCTCATCTCTTTACACTTGGGTTACATCCCAAAATCCAACCAAAATGTGGAGCTTTCAAACTCCTGGTGAATTTCTGAGAATATTTTCTCATGAACACAGCAGAACATGTTGCTTCTAAAACAAAGCCTGTCTGCTCAGAGCTCCAGATTCCTAGGCCTGCAGCAGTCCTCAAGGAATCAAGATGTACATGTTTTGCTGCTCAGTGTATTTCAGATGTCCCAGTTTATTTTTGACAGGACTTGTTGCCAGGCTCAGTGTTAGCATCTAGAAATTGAGATGAGATCCTTCAGCACAGTGAATCTGTATTTTACAGCTTAACTTGGCTTTCTCAAAAAAAAAAACCTGGAGTGGGTGGACTTTGCTCCTCTCTGCTTCAAGTAGCCAAGGTATTTGTTTAAAGATTATATTAGAGATTTTGACTGATTTCAAGGCTCGCTCTGAATCCTACCTGTGTCTCATGCTTTTTGCTTGTGATTCAGTGTTTTGTAGTGACACAAACTAGTTCAGGTCCTGCAGAGGTACTACCTGGACAGGTTTGGGTTCTGCATGTCCTTCCAAGAGGTTTGTAATGTTAAGGAAGAAGCTTGTTACAAGAGAATGTAGGGATGACAAACAATTACTCCTACAGAGTATAAACGAGGTGTTTATTCCCATGCAGAGAAGTGGATCGGCTGCTTAACTAGGAAAGGTCAGGTTTTGATGTGTCTTCCTATGATGCTCACAGGTGAAGCTCTTTGAGAGCAGCTCTAGAAAGCTGCTGTTGCATTCCTGAGCGTCTGAATGACGGCTATAACTCTGGGGGTACGAGGTGGCTAATGGCCACTGCTGCCAGGATTTCAGAATTTGTGGCTGTTAGGGGAAGCTGATGTTTTTCGGCCATCCGTGTGAAGGTGGGAAAGGCTGCCAGGGGTCTGGCTCTCCCCGTGGTTACACACAGCCCCCCGAGAGCAGCAGGGCTGTGGGTGAGGAGCACAGGGTGGTCACCCTGGTTATCCCAGCGGGAGCGGGAGCGGCGGCAGCGGCTTCGCCGCGGAGCGACGCGGGAGGAAACGCAGAACAATTGGCAGGGAAATCCAACCCAAAATAACAAGCTGGCCTTCACGAAAAGGGAAGGTCACTGCTTGAAAGCCACTATTTGAGAGCTGGGAGGGGTTAAAGAAGAGTGAGTGGAGGCGACTCAATGCCTCTGCGGCTCCAATGAATTCCTTTTTTGTAAGGAAAACAATGCAGGAGAACAATGTGGATACTTGCAGCACAGTGGATACTTTCGAGGCAGTAGATTTTTTTTTTCCTTATAGAAAGTAAATTGGAACTGCTTCCATAAACAAGAGGCATTGGCTACAGAAGAAAGCGGGAGCTTTTGCGGAGATTTAAAAATAACCAAAAATAAGGAGCGCACTGGCACAGCGTTCTGTTTTCTCAGCATTGCACGGAAAACACGGCGCAGCCTCAGCATTTGGGGAAGGGAAAGGCTACAAAAGCAGATTGGGAGACATAATGTGGTAAACTTGGGATCTGCCAGATTTTGTTTTCGAAGCCAGTGTTTGATGATAGGTTACCTCATGATGGGAACTGGATTGCAGACTTTGCCAGCTCTTCCCCCAAACATCTAAAATCTTTCAAAACATTTTTCTCCAGCAGACCAGTTTATTCCAACAAATTATACTACCATGGACTGTGTCCCAACTCAATCTGGTGTTTAAAGCTGCCCATACCTGGATATTCATGAATTCCAGGCAAACATCATGGTTTGTTGTGCTCGTGCAGTACCTGGCAAATAAATTTACCACACAAATAAAGCACANCCCCCCCCATGCATTAACTGCAGCAGCTTTAACTTTTAAAGACATTTACTTAACTTTCTTTTTCAGTTGATAAAGATAAAGCAATGTTGGTGGTGTTACCTGATTCCTGACCTCTCTAATTACACTAGTACCAGCATATCCTCTGCTGCTGGAGAGGGTTTTTGTACTGAGAAAGCTTATTTTATTTTATTTTCCTGAATGAAAATAAACTGCCCGGTCTGCCCAAGTACATAGCGGTAAAACACTGGCTTTGGTAAAGAGAATTTGGTGCTTAAAAGTAGGGGTTTCTTTTCTTTTATTTTACTGTAGGTGAGTCTCCAATGAGTTAATGGTCACAAAAATGTCAATATTACAGCCAAAAGGTCTTTATCAGACAGATGACAAGTAAAGTAAATATACTGATATTTCTGTGCTGGCTGTTTGTCTTGATAAATGCAAGTTTAATTACTCTCTGTTGGTTTCATTTGGCCTAAGTGGCTGTATGTTTCTTTATTTCCATCTCCCATGAGAAACATAACATTGCTGATTAAAGTTTGAATATTTCAATATCAGTGTCCAACTTTCCTGTGCCTTGTAGTTGTGCATCAGTCTGCACATTTTAGTTTTCCTTTGACTTTTGTCATCGAACATCTCTGAAGTTCAGAATGCCTAGAAAATACTTTTGGGATAAAAGTTTTGTGATGTGAAGTTTTTCTGGCAAATTGCTAGTTTGCACCAGTGAAAAGCTCACAGTAACTGGCCATCTGAACCTACTCCACCAAGCTTTAAGCAGAGCAGGGACAATTGTAACCTAGTTTCTTTGGGATAAACCTTAGGGAGAGAGGCAAGTAAAGGGATTCAGAACCACCTCCCTCTGAGGAGGGGTTGTTCAACTGCACAATCAGCTTGAATCCTGGCCCTGGGAAGAACAGCCCTTAAATTCAAGGTCAGACCCTTTGGTGCCCTCAAGTCAGCACAGAGGACTCCCCAGGGTCCCTCCTTTGGGACTCCATGGGATGGACACACATCTGCAGCTGGGAAACAGCAGAGGAGCTGCACTGTACAGCTGTTAGCAGAAAATTTGGGAAGAACTGCTCTGGCAAAATTCGGGGTTCAAGTTCAGGCATCAGTGGTGATGTTAACACTGTCAGAATGGCTCACTCACATCTCTGCCAGGCTGGCGTGGCATCAAAGGCTGCCCCTGCTGCTGGCAGGGTGGGTGCAAGCCTCTGCTGAACAGGCAGTGGTAGCACCCCAGGACACCTTCTCACAGCATGGATGGAGATGGACCAGTCCCAGCACACGGAAATGGATCTCTCCAGCTGAACACTCAGGTAAACTGACCACAGTGTGTGCTCAACATAACCAGCTGGCCTTCACATCTCCAGGGTAATGATTCTTGTACCTTCAGGGCTGCAATATCACTCAGCTTTTTTTCCCCAGGCTTTTAATCACCTCTCAAACAGACAGATACTCCCCTTGGAGGCTGCCATGCCCTGTGCACTAGAAAGCCTGGCAGGTGACCCAGTCAGTGTGAGGAGGGCAGCTGCAAGCAGGCAGCCACCAGGAAAACATGGGAGTTTCAGTGGTTTCTGAAGCCTGGAGAATGGGAAGATGCCCTGAGCTAAGCAAGAGTTAAGCACAGCCATACAGAGGCCTGGCTGTTATGAGTTAAGGCAGCTTTGGTGAATATCTGTAAAAGTAGGATATAGAGCATTGTGCAGGAGAAAAATAACTCTTTATGTAAGACATGACCTGGGGCATCATGCCAGGCTATCACTTCCAGATTTGGAAGGATTCCGTGTTTTGTATGGCATGATGGAAAGTTTTGAAAAATAAGATTTCCTCTTCAGTGCAGGTCAGGTGGGTGCCACCTGGCAGCTTGTGCACTGCCACCGTGGTAACCTGTTATCCACAGGCACAACACGGGACCAGCAGCAGGGAGAGGTGGGTTTGTCCCACGGGATACAGGAGCTGTGTGGGGATATCTCAGCCCGCAGCCCCCAGGCTGCAGCAGGACCCATGGTCTGCACACACCAGTGTACAGATACTCTCCAAAACGTGGGCTGTGATGACCGAGACTTCAGGACCTGGCAGGGTCAGCTTGGAGAACAACAGTGATTCCCAACCTTTTGTCTACACTTCCAGTGTTCAATCAGTCTAATTACTGCTGGGCCCTTGCCCATCATGTTGTGAAATGCTTCAGGGGCTACAGGGAAAAAAAGGGGGAAAAAAAACCAAACTGTGGTCTAAACCACAGGAGGAAGAAGACATCTGTCAGGACAAGCTCTTACCAGAAATGGGATAAAGAGTCTTGTTTACTAAATCTTTCATGTCTGTAGCGAGTTCAAAGACATCTCACAGTCCTCATTAGAAGAGCAAAGGAACAACAGAAAAGCCCTCAGCCTAACCCATCAGAAGCAGTAGCTTTGTGTGCTGTGGTGTGGCAGGCATTCATAGGTTGGATTTTTTTCTTTTGCATCTACCACTGGTAGAGGAAAGTTCTTTCCAAGGTGATAGTTCCACCCCTGCATGGAAATGTGAGGGAAGAGGAACTTTCTCATTTGGATTTGGGTTTATTCACAGCTCTTGTAAACAGTGTTAGCATAAAGATAACATGTGCAGGGAGTGTGCTGTGAGCTACCACGAGTGAGAAAGGAATTTTAGGATGGTGAGAAGGCAGTTTCCTCTTCAACATACAGTTTTTTCTAGAAGAATTATGTGCAAGCAGAAAAGTTAAAATAGCATTGCAGTTCCCTGCACAGAAATATGCAGGGAGGTGAAACACCCAAGAGTGGTGGCGTTCACCTGCGCCACAACTGGGAGCAACAGTCGAGTGAAGAGGGCTGAGCAGCTCCTCCGTTCAGCAAACACAGTAATAATGATAACCAATATCACCCTTTTCCAGCACACTGCCATGTGGCTGGGGACAACAACCTGTATTTTTTACAGCCAGGACTCCTGAGCCACTGCTGATGGGACACCTCCTGCCCTGGGGTGGCCACTGCTTACTGATCCCAGTGAAAACTAAACTGTGTACAGGCACACTGCAAAATTCCCACCCTAGATCTCACTGAGGCACAGCTTTGGCTTTCAGGCATCTCCCCTGCAACCTGTCCCTTGTGTCATTTCTGCTGGGGCTTCATTAGGAATTAATTCTTTCCACTTTTTTTTTATTTCCAAAGAATATCAGTTGACTTTTACAGCCTCTTCAGCACTCCCCAAGCTTCAAATCACACCTAAATGCTCATTTTCACTGCCTGAAGGTCTTTTCCAACATAAATGATTCTATGAATCTGGCCTGTACTTCAGCTTAAGGGAAAAGCTATACACATTGATTAAATTTTGGAGAAAAAGATTGGAACCTTCAGCTATAAATTTATCTTGTGTTATGTCTTCAAGGTTCATTCATATTGTAATTTGCAAATAGCAAAACAATGTTGCTATTTATTAAGAACAATAGTGCTTTCAAAATTTTGATGGAAAAATGATGTTGCAGGGGTGATGATTGTGAAAAGTAACTCCCACATCTTCCCCAGGGCCTGGGCAGAGCGAGGTGGAACTTGGCTGTAGAATCCCCCTGATCTTTCCATGGATATCGGCATCTGCAGCACCTGGGATCCAGGGCATAACTCTTTCCTCCAGAGGCCAAAAGCTGAGTCTACAATTTCAAGCAGGATAATCACCTTTCCAAGGCAATAGCAAGCACTTCCCAAGAGCAGCTGGTTAAGATGGCTCAGAAGCAATGACAAGAATGTGGTGAAAAGTTTGGTCTATCAATCCAGCTTCTGTACACGGCAGGGAAGAGACACCTTCTGATAAAACATCAAATACTGTATTTTTTATTCTTTGTGCTTGTCTGTGCTCCCACTCTGATCAACCCTTGAATCATTATTTTTCAAAAAGATACATAGGAGAGAAATTATGTTTATTCAGGCAGAGCCGTAATTTTCAGCTGTTTAAAATGCACCAGGTGTGTTTTCAGCCCTGCAAACACACCGAGAGCTCCAGAGCCTGTACAGCAGTTTTCTGTGGCACTGATTTATTCTATTTTACAGTAACCATGCCCAGGGGTGCCAGGTAGGCTCAATATCGGGAGTGGGAGAAGCAGACCTGGAAGATGCTTTGGGTACAGCCCAGCCAGGCTTTTTGCAGCCTGCAAACGCTGGCCTTGCACTACAAACCGGTCTGCTGTTGCCATCTGCTGGAAAAATCCCTAATGGATATTTCCAAACATGGCGAGGAGTTCAGCTCCTGTTACAGAAATACTGGGGGCTTTTTGTGCTTTTTAAGGCAGGCTTTCTCCCTCTAGGTCCGTGTGATCTGCCAAAGAACAATGTGTGCACCAGGCTGTTACCACTCTGCACAGTGAAACACCTTCAACCCAGGCCAATGCAAGAGCAAAACAATTTTTCCAACAGAAGCCTGCTACTAGAGAGGCACAAAATTATCCTTCCAGAGGAATTCATCTTTCCTTTCTCTTACAACTCTCCTGTTTCATCACACCATAGAATGGTTTGGGTTGGAAAGGACCTTAAAAATGACGTAGTTCCAAGCCCCTGTCCTGGGCAGGGACTCCTTCCCCTCGACCAGGCTGCTTTGCTGTGCCCCCAGATGTGTTACCCGAGCTGAGCAATCCCTATTCCACACATGTTCACACAGAGACCACACAAACTTTGACACAAGGAGAAGTACTAAAGCTCCTGTTCATCCCAACGCATTAAATCTAGAATTTATTTCTACTTCTACACTGTTTGCACTTATTTCTTTCTCAAACTATCACGGAGAAATATTTCTGTAGCCTACTCCTATGGGATTTTCAGAGGCATTGGATATCATTTCCTTTTCCCTCTGATATCTTTTCCTCGCAGCAGGAGTCTTCAAAAATCCTTTCCTTCTCTTAAAGATTCTGTGGCTCATCATTCTGTAAAATGGAAGAGCACATAATATGGTGGGACAAGCAAAATCTCTTCTTGCTTGTAAGCAGCCTTAAGCCAGACAGGCTGCTGGTTGCCACAGGCGTCCTTAACTCCGTGTCATCAGGCCCCAATCTAATCTGCGAGGTGTAATTGCCATGGCAGTAAATCCGTCGCTGGCGGCTGGTCACCCCCAGCCCGCAGGATTACACGGCCCGGAGCTGGTGCTAACAAAGGCAGGAAGGGTTCAGGAAACGTCGCTGCTGCTGTCAGGGCTTTAAGGTGTCCGCTCAAAGGAGGAGTCAATGGGCTGTGAATCCTCCCCCAGCGGAGCTGAGAGTAACGGGACCCATGACTGAGCTGTCTCTGAGCTACACTTGCACTGCCTAAAAGCTGCTCTGCAATGTGCCTTTGAATTCCAGAACAAGGATGTTTAGGGCATAAAACCCAGCCAGGGGTGGCAGGGGCTGTTTCAGGCCGCACAGGGAATTGGTGCCACTTTACCTGGTGGAGAAGGTGTGAAACTGAGTTACCCCGGACCCAAGACAGCATTGGCTGGGTTCATTGGCCTCCAGCTGGCTCAGAGTGAGGACAGAGACAACTTGCACCTTTACAAGCCGCCTTATTATTTAAAGAACACTTAATAACCTTCACTAACAGAATTGAGCATCTTCATTTCAAAACTAACATACACAGATCCCAAGCGCCTACTGTAGCTTGGGAGACCTCTAGCATGGGAGAGCAAAGAACCTGCCTCCTCTCTGTGCCATCCATACTCTTACTTGATGTGGAAATTGTAATGATATTATTAAGGCATGTCCTCAATGTGTCTCTTATTATCTTGCCGTTCGTGAAGCCCGAGGTTGGCTTGTCCTAGTTAGATTTCTGATGTGGAGGAGCTGAATTGCCAACTCACGTGGAAGTTTGTACTCACTGTGGAGTGGCTTATCCTATAAAATTTCTGTCATAAATTTCTGTGTCTCTGCTCCATAAAGAATGACATGGCCTCGTCGGCGGCAATTTTTATTTCTGCAATAGTGTAAAAAAGCTATTTTAATACTATTTATTATTTTAAAAGAAACTATTTTAAAACTTTAAGTGATAGCTAAAATCAAACCTGAAAGCTAGAACGGGCAGATACAGATAATACTTTTCCCTCATTGTAGAATTAGTTTTCATTCAAAAATATCCTGATGGGGATGTGCTTTTACAGATTTATTCTCCAGGTGTTTTTGAGCCTCCTCTTGAGCCTGTGTAAGCTGTTTGTGTCCACCCCATCCTCCAGCAATGCTTTCCACAGGCCTCCAAGCCATTTCAGGAAGAACGGCTTCCTTTGGTTGCTTTGAACCCTGATCCCCTGACTTGCTACCCGTGTTCTTACACCAGCAATGGCAGAACCTCTTTCCTCTTCCCTTCTTTCTCAGATGGTTGCTTTTGGGTACAACCATACATTTTGTCTTCTCATTAATGGTGAAACCAACACCTTATAGAATTTGTGGAAAGCTGAGCCAGGTGGTGTTGAGCAGAGCAAATAATTCTTTCAACTGCATTTTATCATTTGTCTATGAAATTTGCCAGTCCCCTCATTTGGCTACATTCCCTGTGACCTTGTCCACGTCCTGTGCAGCCAACAGAGACCTCCTGCAATGAAAAATTCCTCCTTCAGATGTTTGCATCCCTGCAAAGGAAATATTAAGGAAGATAATGTACCTCTGTCTCACCGACAACCTGTCATCCTTTACAGCATCAGGGGCACAAATCTGTTTGTGTGCCCAGCTCTATCAAGTTCATAGAATCATGGGATAGTTCAGGCTGGAAGGGACTTTCAAGATCACATCATTCCAGCCCTGCTGCCATGAACAGGGACATCTTTCACTGAACCAGGTTGCTCAGAGCCCCATCCAGCCTGGCCTTGGACACTTTCAGGGATGGGGCAGCCACAGCTTCTATGGGCACCCTGTGCCAGCCAGGTGCCAGAGGAGGAAGAAAACCCTTTCCCTCTGGAGCAGAGGCTTCTGCAGCCTTGTGTAACCTTGTGTCACAGAGCGTGTGAGGCAGGAAGGCCCTTTCCATCGAGGGATAACATCACTAAAAGATCTTTTTCAGGAAAACCAGAACAATGGAAAACCAAAGGAGCCTTCAGTTCTTCCAGCAGATTTGGGAACAAATTGAAGGAGGAGCAGAGCTGGCCTGGTGCCACAGCTCTGCATGCAGTGGGGATGGAGAGGCTGCAATAATGTGTCTTCTTGGCTGACTCTTTAAAAGTAAGGTGCTTTTCTGTTGTTCCTTTTCAAGCATTACATAAAAGTTCCCCCTAGAAGTCCAAAGGCAGCTGTTTTCTTAGCACAAGGAAGTCAGGAAGAGGCAAAGCAGGCAAAAACATCAGATAAGTCTGGATAAAAAACTTGGCTAACCTATTTTTCCCCCCTCCTAAACAGCCAATTTTGAAGCACTCTGCAGAGATCTGCCTGGGAGGAAAAGCAGAGCCAACCACTGAAAACTGATATCTGAGCTCTGGTGAGGACCGCTGCTCTCCCTGCCTCAGTGTGGGAACCCCTGAGCTTCCATTCCCTGTGCTGGGAATATTTCTCCTCTCATCCAGGCAGCCCAGAGACCTCCTAGGTAACAAGCAGATAAGTTTTAAGTAACAAGATCTCCCAAGTAAGAAGTGATGTGACAAAAGGAAATGGCCTCAAGTTACGCCAGGGAAAGCTTAGATTGGATTTTAGGAAACGTTTCTTCGCTGAAAGGGCAGTCAGGCATTGGAACAGGCTGCCCAGGGAAGTGCTGAGTCCCCATCCCTGGAGATATTTAAAGGACATGTAGGTGTGGTGTTCAGGGACTTGGTTTGGTGTGGGGCTCGGCAGTGCTGGGGGAACAGCTGGGCTCGATGACCTCAGAGAGCTTTTCCAACCTAAATGATCCCGTGGTTCTAAAGAGCCTCGACCCCTCCAGCTCTAACACAGCACCTGGATGGTGATGAAATGGGGCTGGAAATAGACACTGGAGGTCCCCACCTCAGAGGGAGAGGACAAGCCACTGTCACCTGCAGGGAGGGACTCATCCCCGGACAGCAGTCAGTGACTCCATCCCCCCCGGGGCTCTGTGTGCACCCTTGGGGGTGCTCACCTGCCCTTGTGTGTCCCTCTGGGGATCCAGGAAGAGAACCAGGTCCAACCATCTGACAGCTCCAGGGCTTGCAGGCTTGGGGCTTTGCAGTTGTAGTGCCTTGTCACAAGGTGGCAGGGACGTGACACTGCCTGGCACGCTTCTGGCCTCAATTCCTTGCTGCTTTCTTCCTCATCTAATATGGATTTATCAGCAATCTTCTGTCTTTTCTTTAAAACTGTCTTGGGATAGTTCAAAGAGAGGGTAATTAGTTTCAAAGCCTAAATATTTTACCTATTTGCACTAAAGAAAAAAGAAAAAGAAACTGCTTTGCATCCTTCTGCCTGAAGTTCTTGTGACCTGGGGAATTGAGGAAGGGGCTGGCCTGGCTAGCTCTGGCTGCTGCTGCTTTCATGTTAAACCCAAAAGCTGTGATGATTAAACAGCAGGCAGCCCTTCTGTCCTGAGTCACAGGGGCCATTTCTTTCTAAATAACTGAAGATGGGAAATCATTCTTGTAGCTTCAAAAGAAAAAAAAAAATATAGAGAGACATGTATAGGTGTGTATATACACATACATTTCCTTCAATGCAGAAGAGAATCTCAGTAATACTATGTTAGCTCTGGCTTCCTAGAGAATATCCATAACTCTGGGCTTCTGAAAGCAAATGTCTGTGCATTTATAGGAGCCTTTCCCTTCTTTTTATGTGCCTCCCACAGTAATCTTTTACCCTTTCACATACCAGGAGTTTTGAGATTTTACTGTTCTGCTCTCTCAAGGGTGTTGCAGGCTGTGTGGCAGGGAGTGAAACCTTTGTCACTGCTCATCAAACACTTTCATACAGAATTCTACCTGTGATGATAAAATTAGATTTGTGTTAATAAGCTGTTAATAACCACGAGGTAATTATTTAGTTTATCTCTGGAGTCCCAGCTGATCGTTGTCTCCTTATGTTTGCTCGCCTGGCAGTCTTCAGGGAGAGGGGATTTTCAGGTTTTTTAATCTGCAGTACATGCAGCAAGAGATTACTCAGCTGTCACTCTGCAGAAAACATCCCTATCATGCAGCAGGAGGTATCCATAACAAATTGCTGACATCCAAATTCAGCTCTGCACAAATGGATGTGCAGGATGCCTGCTGCTCCCCAAGTCAGAACCAGACAATGGCAGAGCAGAGGCATTGGCACAGCAGAAGGAAACAAGCAGAAAATGGCCCAAGTAGAGCAGGTACCATTAGAAAATAATTGTTTCTGAGCTGCAGTTCACTAGCAAATATTTCCCCTTTTCAGCACAGTGCAGTGGCCCAAGAAGGGATTTTTTGTGGGTCAGCTGGATGTGCTCCTGCTTCATACTGAGGCTCTGAGATTGACCTGAGGTTTGCATTCCAATTTATTGGAACAGAGAGTAATCAGACGTTTTCTTAGCTATCTGAAGCACAGACCCACAGAACCAAGTAAGCCTGAGCTCCCACGTTCTTGTTATGAACCTTGAGATGAGTGTGTATCATTGTAAGCTTGCAATTTCTTTAAATACACTAAGGAAACCAGCTTTGAAGTTCAAGGCAGGCTCTTAGTTGGGAGGGAGGGAGGAAAATCCTTTTTTAGCATGTGGCAATTCATCTGTGGAACTCACCACTGCAGGACAGCATTAAGACTGAAATAAGATGTAGAGTGAAATGGAGAAGCTGACAGGTGACAAGAGCATCCAATGCACAAGTGCATGAATTTTGTTTTTTGGTTTGGTTTAAACTCAAAGTTGTAAGGAGTTTGAGAAGGAGATGGCAAAGGTCTTTTGGTCTTCTGGAATGAAAGCTAGGGGAACCTCAAGATGAATTGGTTTCAGAAGAGCAGGTCAGAATGTTTCATTTTGAGAATGTAGGGACTCTGCCCTTCAGTCGTTGTGTGCTGTTTTCTAACCAGGGAATTTCACGTGGGCTTGTGCAGTGCTTCAACTGAAGTAAATCAAGGTTTTCCAGTGAATGCAATATCAGACTAAAAAGTTCCATTTGTCTCCAGCACAGCTTTATCATGTTGAAGCGGAAAATACAAAACAGCAAGGGCTGTCTAATTGCCCCATACGTTTCCAGTTGGGAGTTGGATTAAACTGGTACAGGGCTGAGTTCTTTCTGCCTTAGGAACATATCTTTCATCATCCACTGAAGCTGGCTACATTCAGGAACAAGCAATTGGGTGTGAAATATCCATTCCTGATTGCCACTTCTCACGTCCCCAAGGCTGCACCACAACTCTCCTTGTGGGCACCTCCTGGGTCCCTCTAGTTTGTCTCTTGTTTTGGCAACTTTTGGTCACATCACAGGTCTCAAGAGTCCCCAGGTCCAATTCAGGTTTAACATCAGAGTGAACTTCCATGAGAAAATTCATCCCAGCTCTGAATCTCCTGCCAGGGAACAGCCTCCAGATCTCATACAGGGCTCATGGAGGTGATTTAAGTTCCTGGAAAACGTACAATTGGGCAGAATGGTCCACCACACCTCCTGGAATGACATCAAAGAAACTTGCAGGGAAAAGCAAAGATCTGCTAAAGTCTCTATCTTTTGTGATGTTTGCTTTTTAGTTTCAAGCACGACAAATTTCTTAAATTGACTGCAGATTTCTCACCAGCCTGGACACTGAGGTAATCCTGGAGGAAAATATGTCCTTTTACCAAATTCCAACTATTTGCTGCCAGGCTTGGAGTTCGAGACCTGAACTTTGTGTCAGAGTCTGTGTGATCTATTAGTCAGGACAATTGATTTATTCCTTTGAAACACTGTGCTAAGCTGTCACCAACCACATTTTTCTCTGGTTCCCAGGAACCCTGCTTCTCTGGCTGTTCATGGCCATAGCAACTGGAAAACAGACTCTGTAGGAGAAAGAGCATCAAAGAATCCCCTCTGACAGTAAAAGGGAGAGGAAAAAACATATGATACAGAAAAGCAAGGAGCTATTCAGGGCCAGGTCTGAATCCAGTTTTGAGAGAGAGATTTTCCACTAGAGGACAGAGATAATCTAGGGCAAGAATAACAACAAAGTCCATAACATGATTTGCTTTGGTGCTTTCTGTCATAAGCCCTTTTTTTTTCCTCCACACTTGCCTCCCACCCACAGTTTCACAAGTCAGATTTTTGCAGGTACCAGTGCAGCTGAGAATCCTGCTGGGAAGTTCAGTGCCCTGGACAGACAGACGGCCGTGCTGGGTGTGTTTATTCCCACAGAACAGCTTGTCAGTTTAACAAAGACAGCAAAATCAGAGAGAAAAACATGTCACATGCAGCCACCGTGTGTCTATAGCACATCGAGGACGATCTCATTGCTCTTTTCCTTCGGCAGGGTGGGTTTAGCCCACAGCTCTATTTTCACACTCCTAAAGCTATGTTAAAACCATCCAGGGGTCAGCCACAAGCCTGCACTACTAAATTCACCTTTAAACACGGGCTGTCAGCTCTTCTGCGTTCCATAAGGGTAGCAAAAGCACCTCTAACAGCAGCGCACTGTTTATGCATAATGCAAAAATGGGCGTTAAAAAAAAAAGGTTCAGAAAACAAAAACGCACTTTTTGTTGGAGATCGTGTTTCCAAGTTCCAGCCTACAGCCATTTGCAGCTGAGAAGTAAAGCTCCAACAATACAGTTTGTAATGAAAAAACTGACAGAGCTTCAATTTTAGCCACTCTTGTTCAGCATGTACTGAACGCACTGATGCACCTCGTCCTTTCGGAGAAGGCATTGCCATTTTCTGCCACATATTAAAAGGGGAAGGATGGGGGTTTGCAAGGCCTGGCTCAGAAGACCCCAGGCTTCAGGCAGCTGTAAATCAGCATTTCAGCAGATCAGAGCAGCACCATGCTAAAACCCATCCAGATGGGGCTGGAGTTTGTGGTTCAGAGGCTGGGGACAGGTGTGGAGAGAGGGATAGATGGATGGAGAGCTGTTGGGCAGCCTGGTCAGGGCAGATTTGTTGCCAATACAGAGGTGTCAGCACGAGCCTGGCTTGGAGTCACAGCTGCTGTAACATTGCCAATATTCTCTGTCCCTCAGAGGATGTGTATTCCCAGGGCAGGTTGAATTGCTCTCTTGAAATCCCCACATCCCTCAGGATCCCTCTGCATCGACGCTTTCCTTTTCTTCTACCACTCCCCCTCGATGCTTACAGATTTGCCCTGCAGCATCTCACCCCAGTGCCCTTCAGGAGAGGCACACGCTCCATACAGCAAACAAGCTTTGGAAAGGGCTGTGGGGAACGCAGGAATTCTGTGAATACAGGGAGAGCCACACATGCAGCCTTCTGCCAGTGTAGCAGGAGACAGAACAGCTGTGTCAGAGCCACCAGGCTGTGTTTTACCCCAAATCCTTGGCCTTTAAAGAGCTGCCATGCCCCTGGGGATCACAGACAGCTCAGGCTCCGTGAGAGGAGTGTGGTGGGAGTGGGAACACTGACCTGAGTGGTGCTCTGCTGTCCCTGCAAGCCAGGCAGGTCCTCTAGCTTTTCAGAGGGGGTCCCAAATTTAAATTAGTGTTTTGACATGCTAAGTGGGAGTGATTAACTGCTTAAATACTGGAGGGCAGCTCTCACATTTGTGTTTGCTTACGAACACCAGGTGACGCCATGAGGACTAAACAAAGCCTCAGCAGCCGCAGCAGCTGCCTGGTTTCCTCAGGCTCCCATCATTTGAGGATGAGCCCAGCCAGGTTTAGATTGCTGAACAGGCATGGCAGGAATTCTTCTTGAGCATTGGTTGTGTTGTTGAAGCTGGGCACATTTTCTCCTTTCCTGCTTGGTTCTTCACAGCCCTTACGGGAGAAATGCTGCCTCTTTTCCACAGGCGGGGAAACTGAGGCACGGGGATTTTGCAGCCAGATGACCTGAGTATCTTCCATCCCAGCATCAGCCCCACAGGCTGAAACAGCTCTCCAGCAGCATGGCAAGCTCAGAAGTGCATGGAGCCAGGGGCACAAACATGTGCTTAGCATCTCCTGTATTTAATAAGTGTTTTGTCCATGATTTTCTGCTTTTGCTGAATTAGTCTTCTTGTTCTTTCAATTTTAATTAGAAATCCTGGTGGGAAAAGCTCTGCAGCAGCTCCAGTCACAGCTGGCTGGGCACCTGGCTTGGTGAGCTGGCTGAGGTCAGTACCTGCCTGCAAGCAGAGGCTGCCAAGGTTTTGCTGTGCAAGGTTTTGCCTTTTGTTTTTGGGGGCTCAGATCTTATCCAGACTGCACTTTGGCCAGTAAACGAAAGGTAAAATTGGGGGTTTACTGCTTTGGCTGTTCTGTGTGATTTCTAGCCTGTCTAGATGAGAAAATCTAATACCATGTTTATTACAAAAAACCCACAAAATCTAATGTAATACCCTGTTCATGCATACGGGGCAGTTGGCAAAGGCTGCTCCTCTGCTTTTACCCGGGATGTTTCTGGCTGCAGGTGAGGGGCTGGCTGTGCTCAGCTCTGTGGGACAGCCTGGCTGTGGTTCCTCAGCAGCTGAAGTGTGCAGAATTTGTGCTGACTGACGCCTGCACAGCTCCATCACTGTCTGAGGCTGTGGGTTTTGTCATGTGTCCCCTCCCAGACACCACGGTGCTGTCACAGCTCAGCACCTGCCATATGTCACAGCCCGGTGCCTGAAGGCGTGTTCAGAGACGCGGGTGTCTGTCCTGGTCAGTGCCTTGGGCACACAGGTGGATTTGGGGTGCTTTCATTCTGAGGAGCATTCTGGCACCCCCCACCTAGTGACAGCTATAATGCAAATATTTATTGACTCTCCTGACACAGTAAACAAACATTCACTCAAGGGCTCCTAAATTACACCAAACCTGTGGTGTCGTTCTTGCTGAGCAGTATTCCTACTTCTAACAGGAGACTGGACCAAAGCCAGCAAAAGAGTATTTGCCCTACCAAAGGCTGCCGAGTGCTGCAGAGGTACAGGGCAGCAGTAAAACAGCTCTGGAGCTGCATATCTTCCTCCTCCCCTGCAGCCAGAACATTTACAAACCTCTTCCTTCAAAAGAAATAAATATTTGACATAAGGAAAATTATTTCAGCCTCAGGTTAGTAAAATATTTATTTCATAAGTTGAAGTATACACAAAACCCAGAGATGTTCCTTTCTTTTGGCCTTAATTTTGAAGTTACCTGTTCAATGCAGTGCTTTACAAAAGGACCTCAGGCTTGCTCACCTTCTGTTAAAAGAAGGAAAAGTGGAGAGGTCAAGCAGCGTGACCCCAAACCTGTCAATGGTTATCCACATCCCTGTGGGTTCAGCAGGTCTGAGGCTGCTTCCCCTCTGTCCAGGTGCCTTTTGTAGGAGGAAAGCCTGTCTTGTATCTGAAGGACACAAAGCTCTACCTTGTCTTTCAACAAGGATTTGTGTCCCTCACCAGGCTGCAAGAACTGTTCACTGCAGCATGTGAGACTTTAGTTTGGACCCCAGAGTGGTTTGAGGTCTGCCATAAATTAGAAGCTCAGGTCTGTGGCTGCACAGCAGGTTTCATGGGAAAACATTTCCAAGTATTTCTGCTCCCCTTCTAAAAACTTCCTTAGGAAGAAGCTACTGCTAATTTTAGTAAGTGAATGGTGTTACATGGAGCATGGCCAAGAGGATTTTAGTTTTCCAAAAGGTACATCTTTCATTTTGCAAACTGTAGTTCTGAGTAACAAAAAGCGATATAATGGTTCTTCAGGAAATGATGATAAATGACTCTGTTTGGAAAAGCAGCTCCATGCAGTCACTGCTTTATTAATGCTCATTAAAAAAAAAAAAAAATCAAGTATTTCATTCCCAAGCAGATCTAAGCAAAGGAGAACCATCTCCAGGTGAAGGCTAAAGTTCACCAGCCTTCTGAGTACATCAGGGCTCATGTATCCCTTTATCTCCATAATTATGTATGCTTTTGATATGGAAGATGAACCGAGCAGTTTGACTGAGTTCAGCTTGGAGATTTGGGATTTGTTTGAACTGCTCACCCCGAGTTCAGCCCTGGACTGCAAAGCTTTGTGGCTGTGGAACAGACGCAGGCTGAGTGGTTAACAGGGAAGCTCTGTGTGTATACCCCTGTGGTCAGCAGCTTCTCTGCCTCTAATCTATGCAGATACATCAAAAGCCAAATATTTTTAACAATGATTCTCTGGAAGATAATGAGAGAAGAAGCAGTGGAGCTGTTTTTCCAGCCAGTGGATCTCGGCGTGGTTGCTGATGGGAAAAGATGTAGAGTTTCCTTTGCACTGTGTGGGGAGTCAGGATCATTGTCCTTCTCCTTTGTACCTCGGCAAAGATGACACGTTCCTGTTTGGCTGTGGGAGATGCAGCTCCCTTCAGGAGACTCAGTGCCAGAGATTTAATTTTTCAAGAGCTTATTAAAAGTGCCTGTGATTTACAGACACGGTTTCAATCCTGTGATGGGCAAATTCACTCTGAGCACACTTTGCCCTGTGACTTCCCATCCTCCAGCTGTCCCCAGCCCAAGCTGCCTCACAGTCAGATCAAACCTGACCAGGCTTTTCTGGTAGCAAATGGAAAGATGTTTTTAAAGGAACAATGTCAAGGGAAGGAGGTCAGAAGAAGCAGTCCTACATGGCTCAGATGCCCTCTCATGCATGTGGATATTTAGATATTTGGATGCTGTCACCAACATTGGTGGCAAAGTGAGTGAACAAGCATTTAGAAAGCAAGGACCGAGGTATTAATGCTCATGTCAGAGGTCATTGCACAAATGACTTAATCTGTCACTGAAATAAGGGTTTGGAAATGTTGTCCATATCAAAGAAAATATACATTTGATGGGGTTTAGAGGGTATTTTTCCTTCAGAAAGCAGCATGGGGTAAGTGAGTTACTGACATGCCAGTAATTCAAAAGAGGAGAGTTTTGTATCCCTGCTGTGATGCTGAATGACAACATATCACAGTTAGGAGGGGAAAGGGGGTCTCAGTCGGGGGCCTCCTGTGCTCCAGATTCGGTAACAACAAGCAACACCAAAAACAGACTCATACATCAGGCAAACTTGAATTTCTCCTGCAGTCCTCAAAGTAGAACAAAAGTGAGCGAGTGAAAGATTTTAGGTGCAAATTGACTTCTTGGCTTTTGCCAGCCAAGCTTCTGGAAATGGATTTATTACAGAAGAGATTAAAAATAACTTTACACTTATTGGTTTTCAATATACTTATTGGTTTTCAATATAATGAAAAATATGCACTTGTAAACCACTGGAAGAGTAGAATTTCAACCCCTTTATTCTTTTTTTTTTTTTTTTTCTGGGAAAAACCCTACTTGTCTCAACTTCTCCAGAAAGGTATAAGTGCAGAGAAACACAGCGTAGGGGGAGAAAACCCCAAGCAGTAAAATGCTGGTTTTTGAAGCATTCAAAAAGCCTTTAAAAGAAATAGTTTATTTTCTAAACTTTTCAACCCAGTTTATTTGACAAAAAAAAAAAAAAAAAAAGAGATGTGAATGCTTGATGTGAAACTCAGGCTCATAAGCAAGGCAGGGATGAACTGCCCCTAAAGGCACTGGCTCTGCTGTCACCCAGGCACGATGGGACAGACACCTCACACCTTGCTCCAACCACCATGAAGGAGAACTTCAGCCCATCAGTCGTGTTATTACTGATAAAAGAGATGGGCTGTTGGAGGAGGTGGAACAGGAACTCACGGACTTTTCCCTAGGCACAGGGAACAGCTCGGTAACTTTGGTGTGAATGTACAATCCATCACTTGGTTTTCAAAATGCAATATGCAAAGAAAACACAGGGATGCAATGTGAGCCTCCTCACTAAGGCTGATGTTGGGTTTTATTCTGCCTCATATCTGGGAGAAAACAAAAATGAGCAATAATGATGTGGGTGAAACTCTGCTTTCCTGTGCAGCTCCTCCTTCTGCCAGGCAGGGACAGCACTGAGAAGTGGATTTCAGGACAAAAATATACTCTCTGGTTTTCTTCAACAATTAAATTTCATGCAGATTTTTCAAAAATGTATCATCTTAAATAACAATATCTCAGCTTTTTGAATGTGAGTTACCCTCCTTTATAAGTATATATATATATATATATATATTTCAAAAAGTCGTAAAGTAGCCAAACCAGCAACTGTGAAAAAGCATCAGCAGTTACCAAATGGCAGCCAGCCCTACATCTCTATGATTGCTACTGACATATGGGTTAGGACCCTCAGTTTCTCCCAGGGAACATGTTGTCTCGTGGTATTTCTTGCCTACCCAGCCAGAGTAATGGAAACAGTGTGAGGATAAGCTGTTCAGATAAGTGTTTGCCAGCCATCCAGTTTTATGGTTACTTGAAGCAATCTGCTCCATATTCTTTGTGAATTATATTTCTCCCTATAAAGAGAGTTTGGTTAAGGCAAATAACTTCTTATTCCACTATTAAATCAGCCCTATTCATCCATGCCTGATGTCAGCTGTCTTTGAACAAGAGGGTCTAATTTCTTATCAGCTTTAGTAAAAGGATCTTTTTCCTATATAGATTTATCAGACCTGAGTAATGACTGACAAAAGTCAAAACCCAAATAGTGACAGCAAGTAGGGCTCCAAGCCACAACTATTTGTAGGCAATAATCCCAAACTGGTCTCATCTGGAACCACGAACACCCATGTTCAGAGACCCTGATCCCACAACCACATGTGTGAGCAGCAGCCAGCAGCAAATCCACCTCCCAGGACGCAGCACCCTGCAACCAACTGAGCGTGGGGATCACAGGCTCAGGTGTGCCCAGTGACTGGAAACCCTGACCTGGAATGTGGCCTTGGACATCTGCTGCTCCCTCTGACTGACAGTGCCTGTCTGAGAGAAGACCGGAAAAGTGAAATCCAATGTTCTGCTCATCCTGAAACCGAGTCCCAAGTGATTCTTGGACACATACTGCTCTGCCTGGTGTTCCTTGCTATATTACTGCCAAGGAGTACCTAGAATTTGTTTTTTCTTCTCTCAGTTCACACTGTAATTTCAGGGCAATGGAATCATTTAAGCTTTTGGATGGATTTCTGCATTGCTTTGCTTGAGGAGATAACAGAACCAAAGCATTGTTTCACTTTAAGACTTTCAGAATGAAGTTTTCCATTGCCATCGAAATGAAATATACTTTTATTTCAAAATTTACCTCTGCTGTCATTTAGCTCCCCTCCATCCAAACCAAAATGTTCAGCTTGAACTCCACTGTAAAAATAATAATAATTTCTGAAGTGTTTTAACACACTGCTTAGAAGAATTGGGCATCCCAGACTGTGGACTGGGAGGGGATTTGCTACTTGGGACTATTCCAGACTGTGGATTGGGAGGGGATTTGCTACTAGGGACTATTTCCTGCTGCAAAACTTCTCATTTGGAAGACCCTCTGAGGACTGCTGATGCCATCTGGCAGTCCTGGGCACTGTAATGCTGGTTCAGCATTTCTTTGGGTTCCAGATGCTGCCAACTTTAGGAGGGCATAATGGTGCAGAATGTATCAAATTGGGATTTAAATGTGCTGTACAATGAAAATGAACCAAGCAACTGCTGTTTCCACCCCCAGCAAGCTGTAAACTTCACTCCACCACAAAAATAATACTTGCCTGGTTGTGGCTGTCATGTGCACAGAAGTGTTATCAAGTGTCCTGGTTTTGGCTGAGATGGAGTTAATTTTCTTCCTATTAGCTGTGCTGTGTTTTGGGTTTAGTATGAGAATGATGTTGATAACACAATGATGAAGCATCACTTTTTTCTCTTGGGTTTTATTCCTCTCTTTTTGTTATGTCCTCTTTTATTACTACTACTTCTACTTCTATAATTATTATTATTATTACTACTATAATAGTATTTTATTTTTATAATTACAGTTTTTGTCTCAGCCCACAGGTTCTGCCTTTTTCTGTCTCTCCGCCCCATCCCACTGGGGGTGGGGAGTGGGGGGAGCAAGCGGCCACGTGGTACTCGGTTGCCAGCTGGGGCGAAACCACGGCATCCAGAAATACTTGGCAACTTCATGTATGACTGACGTTGTTTTGCAAAACTCCTGGCATGTTTGTGTGGAATTGGCCATGTGGTGAGGGATACTCGTATGGGATACCTGGCAGAGCCAACACCCGAACTGCGGGCACGTGCAGGAACGGGGCTGAGCTGACCTTGCCTGCTCACACACAGGGGCTCTTGCTCCAAGGCCAGCCTTTCCAGGGCTGCTCTCTCCAAATCTGGTATTAGGCTTGGGACACCCCTCAACACTGTCAGGCTTGGTGGAGAAGAGGCCCCAGCCATGTGCGCTGGGAACAGAGAAAGCCAAATGTGTCCTGGGCTGCATCCAAAGCACTGCGGGCAGCAGGTGAGGGGGGATTCTGCCTCTCTGCCCCCCTATGGTGTGACCCCACCTGCAGTGCTGTGTCCAGATCTGGGGTCTGCAGCACAGGAAGGACATGGACCTGTTAGAGCGAGTCCAGAGGAAGCCACCAAGATGATCAGAGGGATGGAGAAGCTCTCCTTGAGGAAAGGCTCAGAGATTTGGGATTGTTCAGCCTGGAGAAGAGAAGGCTCAGGGGTGACCTAATTGCAGTCTTCCAGTACCTGGAGGGAGCCTACAAGAAAGAGGCAGAGGGACTTTTTATAAGGGCCTGGAGTGACAGGACAAGGGGCAATGAATTCAAACTGACAGAGAGTATGTCTAGATTAAGTATCAGGAAGAAATTCCTTACTGTGAGGATGATGAGGCACTGGCACAGGTTGCCCAGAGAAGCTGTGGCTGCCCCATCCTCGGAAGTGTTCAAGGCCAGGCTGGATGGGGTTTTGAGAAACCTGATCGAGTGGAAGGTGTCCCTGCCCATGGCCAGGGGTTGAACTAGTTGATCTTTAAGGTCCCTTTCAACCGAAGCCATTCTACGTTTCCATCATGACTGCATCTGTAAAATTATGGACTTAAGTCCTGGGCTGCAGCTCCCAGGCTGAAGGGCTTGGTTTGTGGCCTGCTCCAACTGTATCCTCCTTGTATTCCTGAGCACTGCTCCTGACTCTGAGGGTGAATGCCATTCTGTAAACTTGCATCTTGCAGAGTATTTTCTATTTCCTTTCAAGAGCATTGACAAAACCTGTTACTCTTGGATATAAATTGTCATTTCACAATATGGAGGTGACTGAAGCAGATAGAGTTGGTCTTTAACTTTTTTATTTTTTCACTATCCTTATTTAATCCTGGCAATACAATGTCTGTAATTAGCTATGATGTTGTGCTTTTTTGTGCTTAGAAACTGTTAATTAGGCAACTGTAGGAGAAAAATAGCTGAAAGTGTAGGAGGGAAGCAAAAGGATCATGACTCATGTTTTGGTGTGTTTGAGCCCTTCTCAGTGAACAGGTAGAGGAAAAGAAAGACTAATATCTGAAAAGGGTTTGTTTCCCAGTGGCTGCGTTTGGATCTACTCAATAGCTGGATTTCTTTGTACCCTTATGAAAGCTACAATAACAACTGCCCTCCTTTTTTAGCATGCTAATCACACACACAAAATATGTTAATCTTGCTAAGCGTTATAATGCCTAAGGGAAAATAAGAATAAGGTGTCCTGCTGTTTGGTACCACACAGCCCCTGCCCGGATGTGTAAGGCAGACAGGGAGTGTGGGAAATGGATATCACACAGTTCCTGCTGTTAGGATGTAGTGGGAAAACTTCTGCTGCAGGATGGTAGTGGTGTGATTAGGAGCAGGGCAGGGGAAAAAGATCAAACTAGAATCAGTTTTTTTACTTTTTCTACACAAGAAGTCTTTTTGAGGGGACTGATGCCAGTCAGAAATTCACATCAAAGTCTTTAAGCTGTTTTAAAGAAAAACTCTTGGAAAATTTGAAAAAAGCTCATTTAGTCATTTTTAAGGGAGAACTTTTAGCACTTTTCATATTCAACCAGTATTTTCTTTAGAGACAGACCTAAATTGAATTTCTTTTAAAAATTTCAATGAAGCCACTTAATTTCAGTTCAAAGTAGACATTTCGTTCAAACAACCTATTTTACTTTTGTTTTGCTAAACCCCCTCTATTCCTTTGCCCCCTACCCCCACTCTTCATTTGAAGCCAACTTTAAACCTTTTATTTCAGGTTATTTTCTTCATTCAGGAAACTTCTGGACAAATTAGGTAGTTTTGCTTTATGCAGGAGACCTAGTTTGGTGTCCAGGTGAGTGTCTGTTGAATAGTGAGATTCATATATCCTAATCTGTGGTTACAGCGATGCCAGGAAGACCCTCTTGAGCCTAGAAGGGGCACATGGATTGGTGATTCCTGCCCTGCTCTTGCTGGTAGGAGCTCCTAGCTTTCCATGGTGATTTCAAACCCTTGTGCATGAGTGCGTGAGGAAAATGTACCTCGGTTCAGACAGCATAGATCTTTCATTTTGCCTCTAGTTTAGTATAATTTTTAGCTGCAGAAAAACAGAAAAATGTCTCATGGATGGGTGATTCAGAATGAAAATAAAACTGCTAGCTTCAAATTACAGGAGAGTCCTGTCAGAGAAAGCTTTTTACCCACAACACAAAAATGGATGACACAGACTCTTCAAAGACACCAACAGAATCCAGTGAATTTTCTCTACTGGTTCACAGTGTGTGTTTGGAGTCTCACTAATGAAGCAAAACTGATGTGATCAAATTAATGAAAAACTGCTCAACTGGCAGGAATAAGGGTTTTGGAAACAGGGCAAATAATACTTGTGTCTTGAAATGTAACTTCTGTTTATAAAATGCTCTGCAGCTTTAAGATGAAAGCATGAGGTATTCTCAGTGAAAGAATACGGAGAAGATTGTCCCTTGGCCCTGTGCCATCAGAAGTATCCTGGTGCTGGTCATTATCCCTGAGACCAAGTGTCATCAGCTGGTGTGGCCACACCTGCTATTCCCAGTTTGGATATTGTTTGCAGCGTGGTAACAAATGTTCTCTCCCAGACATCTTTATTACTGTTTTTCTCTTACATCATCCTTGGAAAGAAGCTGTGGCAAAGAATCTTCGCTTTGCTTCTTTCCCTACACGTGGAACTGATTTGGGGGAGCGTGGTGTTTTCTTAGGACTTGATATCCTGCACTGCCGGCTGTTTCTGGAAGCAGGACTGGCCTCCCTGCGTGTGACTGCCTTTGTTCTGGGGTGGGCTTGCTGGCGTCCCCGGCGCTGCTGCGCTGAGGGTGCCGTGGGCTGATCCTCCCTCGAAATGTCTCTGGTTTATCTTCTCTCTTTTAAATTGACTGCATACACAACATACAGACATCTGCACTCTTGATTCTATAAAATTCATTACAGCATTGCCTAGAGGCTTCTGCCAGGTTTTGGACTCCATCAATCTATGAGGACTTACAAGTCCTATGAGGAGTGGCTGAGGGAGCTGAGGGTGTTTAGCCTGGAGAAAAGAAGGCTCGAGGGAGACCTTATCACTATCTACAGCTCCCTGACAGAAGGCTGTAGTGAGATGGGGGCTGGTCTCTTCTGCAAAATAAGAAGCAATAGGACAGGAGGAAATGGTCTCAAGTTGTGCCAGGGGAGGTTTAGCTGGATATTAGGAAAAGTTTCTTCACTGAAAGGGTTATCAAACACTTAAAGTGGGGGAATCACCTTCCCTGGAGTTATTTAAAAGATGTGTAGATGTGGCACTTTGAGACAAGGTTCAGGAGTGGACCTGGCCATGCTGGATTAGTGTTTGGTCTCAATGATCTTAAAGGTCTTTTCCAGCCTCAATGATTTTATGACGCTATGCTCTGCTCTAAGCCAAAGCTTGTGCCAGGCAGCTCCTAGTCAGCCTGAGCTCAGGAAGAAAATCTCAGTTTTGAAGGTCAGACCGTAAAGTTACTGGCATGTCAGCCAGCCTGAGATACAAGACTATCCCTCTTTTTTTCTTTTTTTTTCTTCACTTTTTTCTTGAATTCTCAACATTAATAATATAGTGACTGAGGCTACAAGAGCAAGTAAATATCCCATCACAAATGAATCAGCTGCACAGGGAATGGTGTGGGAAGTGGCGAGAGGAATTTGCAGTTTTGGAGGTGACAGGAGACAATTTTTCTTCCCCATTTAAAGATGCCCTGCCTTGCTTTGCCTTGCAGCGCAGGCTCTGAATGCAGCTGCCCTCCCCTTGCTGGGAACAGGAGGGCAACGCAGCCTTGAACAGCAGCACAAGTTTTGGTGCCATTGAGACAGAGCCTGCCAGCCCAGCCTGCCTGCTCTGGAGTGGTTCGGGCAGTCGGCCAGGCAGAGCTGCTGGTTCAGCTTTATTCTGTGTAATAAATGTGCTCTGGCCCCACACCAGCTGCCTTATCTGCTTGTAAGGACAGAATCCCTCGGGAGCCAGCCTCCAGGCCCTGCTAGGATTATGCTCAGCAGGCAAAGGGAGCCAGTTGTGATGCTCAGCACACCAGCTCTGCCTTTCAAAGTCCCACTCACTTTGAAAGAGGGAGTGTGACCAGGTTCAGGAGAGAAAATTAGCCAAGGGAAGTCATCTTTTATCTGTCTTAATTTGGCATTAATAAAACCTGTCATTGACTCTCCCCTGCAGTTATCAGTCAGTCAATGGTATACAGTATTTCAGTCAATCATCTGCCCCTCAGGGTCACTGAAGGACTGTCCCGGTCACACCAAAGGCAGTGAGAACCAGTTCCATGACACCAGCTGGATTCTGGTGCTGTCATGTGTGCAAAATACCTTCTGATTATATAGGCAGAAGCATTGCCTACCAGTAAATCCTCCGAGATCAGTGAAAAGGTTTTCCTGCATCATCCACGCACCAAGGGGCATCTGTGCCCAGAAACCAAATTACCCCACCTCTGTCTGTAAACTCAGACCTTGAACTTGGCCCATCCCACCCATGCTCGGGAAGATTGGCCTCCTGCCTCGGGGAAATAGGACAGGGACTGAGACTTTAAGGGGTTAAATGAAGGGTGAACATATGCCCACAAGAGCCAGAGGAGAGCTTCTGTCATGTCATTTCTGGCACTGGACAACAAACGCACACTTTAGGCTTAGGCTGAAGGGGGCAGATGGTGGGAAAAACATGAAAGCGAAGCATCCACAGACCTGGAGACATATCCGGCTGCAGCTCCAGATCCAAAGGTGTGGTGCCATTCCCATGGTGGTTTTCTGTGTGGTGCACAACCCCAGCCTCTTCTGAACCAGCTCAGGGAGGCAAAACTGTGTGTGCAGAAGGAGCCGGGGGGCGGTGATAGTGCTTTTCTCTTTGGGCAGATGTGTAGTAACCATTAAAATTACATCGGATGCTTCTCATTAGGCAACTCAGACAATATACAGACAAGTAAATAAATACAGAAAAAACCCAAGGTTTAGGCGCTGTTTGAAAACAGTGAGGTTTGCACACCTTAAGTTTCATGCAAATGAATTTTTGCACATCCATATATGATCCATATACCATATATTAATCCATATACCAGTTGGATTAAACCATTATGTGAGCCTGGGAAATAAAGCTACTATTTGGGAGGTATCAGCATGGGCATGTGCCACATACAGAGGATTTGCAAAACAATAATTGGAACAGCTTTTGTGGCTTTGGTTTTGAGAAACGCTGAGAGCCTGAAGAAGTGCAATCTCTTCAGTTTCCCACTCTGGCTGTGCTGTGAGAGGCAGAAGCAGCCTGGGCCTTAGGTGAGAGCAGAAGCAGAGAGGGGCTGAAACTCATGGTTTTGCAGAGATTTTCAAACACATCCTCACTTCCCAGCCACGGGAGCAAGCACATCACTGAGCCCTGCCCTGGCTGCCTGGCATTGCTTCCTGCAGCCTCTCTTGGTGCCAAGTCTTGGATAGCCCAGGTGTGATTCCAAGGGCTAGCATTCCTGGCAGATGACAGTACTTTAGGTACCATCCTAAAGCAACAGACCTCCTTTCTTCTGCACAAAAGGGAGATTTCATCCAGCACCACAATGCAATTCCCTTCAAAACTGTGGCTAAAACCTCTTCTATCACTCTAAGCTGTTTGTTTAATTCTCCATATTACTTAATGTTCTATTAAAATTCTCTCTTCTTAAATGCTTATTGAAGCAAACCAGAAGCACACAAAACCAATGTAATTAGCAATAAAAATAATTCCAACCCCCAGTTACTTCATTAATATGGAAAGAAGTGCCAATTGCACAGAAGTAACTTTGCCTACAGGTACAGAGCTGGTGCAGCACCATTAATGGTAATGGTACCACCAGGGACAGGGGCTCTTCTTGCTCCAACAGGGTTCACTTCATGAGAAGTATGTTCAGATTCTGCAGAGATTTTGTGCTCTTGTTCGTTGTTCTTTTTTATTATTTTTGTTCCATAGTGCCCCAAATTTTTTACTATTATTTGCTGACCAAATCTAAGACACTGAAGTACCTGTAACATCCTGCCTCGATGTTCACACATCCTTCCCACTGCTGCTTTGTACCAGCAGTGCCTCCAGGAGATAATTCCTCTCCCTTTTCCTCCCCCTGAAGAAGCAATTCCCTCGTCAACTCTTCAAGCAGCACTTTTCAGCTGTGGCAGCATCCAGTAGCTAAGCAACAAACAGCATCCCCAAACACGAAATCAAGGTGCACGGGAGAAAAATCCCTGCTGCGCACATTATAGCACAATCCAGGGAAAATTGCTGCATCACGGATACTTTTGCTTTGTGCTAAAAAGGAATCAGCTGCCACATCTGGAAAATAAGCCACTGTCTGAAGTGTCAGGGTGCTTGCCACCTCCTTCTGCAGTAGCCATTGGCAGAGTTTTGCCCTGGCTTGGTCCTCACAGACCGTCCAAGGAGTCATTTGGGCATGCAGGGCTGGGAGCATCACCTTGATTCCCATCATTTGCAGGTAGCGGAGAAGAAAATTAGGACATGAGTGGAAATGCCTTATGCCCAGTGGGTTACAGGCAGAGCCTGGGAGAGGAGACCAAAGCTGTGAGAGCACTGCAGCCACAGCTGGGATAGTGCCGCAGAACTGGAGATACTTGGGGACTACTGCTCCCAAATACCAAAATACCCTATCCTATCCTATCCTATCCTATCCTATCCTATCCTATCCTATCCTATCCTATCCTATCCTATCCACCTTTACTGGAAAACACTGCCAGCAGCTAAAACCCAGTGTAATTACCAGCACCATACGTACAGTCATGGGTCTTTCTGGTTGGTAGCTGGAGATTTTTTTTCAGTTGTTTTGCTTTTTGACCCTGCACTTGAAAAATACTCTTCCCACTGTTGGGATAAAGCCAAGAGCCAATACCAACCTACTCAGATGTGTCTTAAAACATCTCCTTTCACTTGTTTCCTTCAGCTGTTCCCATTTTCCTTTCCTCTCCCATGCACAGTGCCTTGACGGAATGGTCTGAAGTGCAATTTCCTTTTAATAGGCAAATTACTTTTTGTTGGCCCCTGAGTTATGGCCGAACACGTGTTTCATTATACAAGCCATAAAACCTTTCCATATATTGTACATTTTGTTTCTACAGACTTATTAATGAGAAAACAAAGTTCACCGCATTAACAGAGTAAAAGCAGCTAATGGGCACCTAATTCCTTGCATAACTGACTGGATTGATAGCTCAGCAAGGCTACCGTAACAAGCAAATAATAAATGCATAATGAGCTGTTTCTGATCCTCAAATCAGGCTTGTTCAACCTATTCTAGAGAAGACATTCAGAATATTATTACGCTGAGGTGAAGCAAGGCTGTGTAAGAAGAGAATTGGAGCTGAGCAGTCTCCTGTGCTGTTATGTTTAGAAATTCACTGGGAGTATATTATTGACTACAATCAATGAACAGGACAACCAATATATCAGCAACATTTAAAGAGGATGCTCTGGGTCAACAAATAGACTTCACAGTCCGCTAGGGATTGTTTGTTCAGCTGTAAACCTGAGCCTGAGAGCAAAAACCTCTGGTAAGAAACATGCTTGGGATAGAGTTCAGCCAACAGAGCACATTAAATACCAATGCCCATCCAGAAAGAGAGAAAACCCAGATGGAAAGCAGGGGAGCAAGAGTCCACCTGGGTGTCTGTCCTACTCCTGCACGAAGGCCTTCATGAATTTAGAGGCAGCAAATTCCCATTCCTTCCACTGCTGGGATCATCTCCACAATCTCTCAGCGGGGACATTCACCCCAACACAACTGTTGCCTTCTTGAACCAACAGAGGAGTCGTGTCCCTTTGGGCACAATGAGGTGATCAAAAATGTGTGGAAAGCTTTCATTCACCGAGTTATGCTGCTCTTACCTTCCAAAACACTGATGATGATGATGATGATGATGATGATGATGATAGTCCATGGCCTCATTCATGATCCCCCAGGGTCATAGCAAAGGTAGGCTGGCCTTCAGGGATGGAGATGATCTATACAGCTGTGTTGAATCCTGACATTATTAATAACCATAGAGAAATGGCTGGCAACCTTACTGTGAGGATCCCACCTCACGTGCAAGACCCTTGAGCTGCCCTTCCTTTCTCAGGTTAAGGGATTTTGTGGTTAAAAGAAATTCAAAGCATTTTGTTGCCTTAAGTTACGGGTGGAGGGGACTTCTGCTTTTTTTTGGGCTCAGACTTGGCCCCAGGCAGTTCATCAGCAGAGCTGTACTGACTCATGTCAGTTTGTCATCTGGCTCCTGTGTAGAAAATTCTGAAGAAGCAGCTATTTTAACTTTTTTCGTCTTTACTTAAGGCTTTTCCATGTCCCTGGGAAGCTGCCATTCCTGAATTTCCCTGGCCCTCAGCAGAGAAATAAGCTCATCCCTCCCTTACCAAGGTGCTAAGTAGTTTCTTACAGCAGCACTATGGAAATCACAAACCCTCTGCATTGTCAGACTGTTTGGTTGACTGTGTGGTGATGGCTCTGCCATCCTGATGTTCTCCATGCCTCGTGCCAAACCACATTCCCTGCACCCGTGACCTGGCTGTTGCACTCCCATGGTGTTTTCCTGACACTTTGCAACTCCACAGTCACAAGAACTACTTAGAGTTAAAACAGAGAGGGTTTATCTGGAAAATCACAGTGCAAAGATTAAATACACAAAAATGGTTATTAAAAAAAAGTAACAGTGGTGGTTAATGCTCTTGTACCACACTGAAGGAATATTTACTTATTTTTGCTGTGTTTCTACAGCTCAAGTGAAGCTGCTCTGCCTGTTCACGCACATACTGAGCCCTTTGATTTCTATGGCACTGTGATTTCATTGCTTTGTCCCTGGGAAACTTTTTCTGAATTGTTCCCTGCAGCTTAGCAACCTGAAACCACCTGTATAACACGAGTCTGTCTCAGGCATATAATTCTTTTCTCAATCCCCTCGCTCATATTAAATTCATAATTAATTGGCTTTTTATGTGTAAGTGCTGACTGCTCCTTTGGACTGGTCTGGAACTGGCTTTGCCTTTAGATTTTGCTGGACAAGGTGTTCATCAGGGGGTTGGTATGGAAGTCTGTTCAATGTATAGCTTTCCACAGGGTCATGAATCATGAAGTCAGACAGATGAGGCAGCTGGGGAGGGACCTGCACCACATACAGCAGTTACAGGGCTGCCTTCTGGGCTGGGGTGTTCAGCTCAGGAAAGAAGAATTGCCCTCAGGTGGTCTCAGTGTCTCCCAGGGACCTCAGAGGGATCCTGACTGGACACCTAATTCCCAGACAGCTAAATTAGAGAGGATGGATCCCACTGAATGCACCATGGAGCTTCAGGTGCTCTGTGGTAGAAGCAAGATAATTCATTGTGGAGCCTTCAGTGCTGAAACACCTCATTTCATGCCCTCATCGTGCCCTCAGCTGCAGCGCCAGAAGCAAAGTAGAGGGAGGTTAGGGCCGACAGACTCCAACCTGCAGGTCTAAAATTAGAGAATTATGTATTTCTTCTTCAAAGGAGCTGCTGAACCTTCACAGGGGCTGCACAGGCAGAGGGGCAGGTCTGTCATGACCAGACATCATGCTTTAGTGTGACCAAGCTGTTAAAGAGGGACACCTTCCAATGAGGGAAAAAAAAGGAATTCTGCATATCAAGAAACTTCAGCTGCTTGTGCTTGAAAAATTGCTTTGCTGTTCCTAAGCTTCAGCCCTCCCCCGCCCCCTTCCCCTCCCCCCCCAAAAAATCAGTCTGTTTTGACAGCAGTGGCTTTGATAATGGGATTTTCTGGGAGAGGTATGGGAATGTCGGGCTGTGAGGATCCAACCTCATTTCCAGCCCACACCGCTGCTCAGCCTGGCAGGGCTCTCTGCAGCTCCCTGTAATCTGTACAGCCATTTCCCTGGCTTTTCCAAAGCACCAATAACAGCATAACTTGCCTCCAGTAGTTCTGACACAGCTGCATATATTGCTCTCCCCAGCACTGCCCTGGCTCTCAGCAGCTGCTGTGGACAGGGTGACAGACGGAGGAATTCTGCCAACAACGGGGTTTTCTTCTCTCTGATTTTGTCTTGCTGACCATTTTGCTCTCTTCTGAGGAGCGTGTGCATGGGGGTAGAGGGGAAGTTGATGCTGATCTGGCTGGGAGAGTCACTGCTACTCCTTTCACCATGGTAACGAGGGGAAATTTGTACGCGTTGGGGACGGGAAGGTCTTTAGTATTTTACTAGGGGCAGTGGAGACTTTTCTTGTGAGAACTCTTTGGTCAAGGTGAGCAGAGGAGGCAATGGCCTTTTTGGTAGATCCCTGCAATTCCTTGCTTGGCAAAAGTAGGATCATGTTTCCCTCAGCAGATGTGGGATTCTGTCAGTGTGGAAATAATAACTCAGAGAAAGCAGCTGCCCCTGTGAGATGGAGGACACCCCCTCCCTCCTTAGTTTGCTGTGTCCAGACCACAGTGGTCAGACCTTAATTATGGTCTAGTGGGGTCTTCACCTCGCTTCCAGTCTATTCAGTTATACCTTACACTCTTCCACTTCCCACTTCTCATGTTCCTTCATTATTTTGAGATGTCCACACACTGCTGCAGCAAGCTTTGCCATCTGGAGAGGCTGCCAGGGCTGTGTGTCCATGGCAGCATCTGGAGTAGGAGGCTGTGTGGTGGCCCAGGACCACCTGTCCTAGCCACATTCACCTCAGAGGAGAGGGGGAGGTTGCTCCCAGCACCCCTGGACTGGGATCTTTGGGAGCCCTGGCCTTGGAGAGCTGCAAGTGTGGCCAGAATGGAGGCAGCAGGTGAGTTCACATCTGGAACTGCTCCTTTGGCTTTGCTTCCAGTACTAAAACATGGGGTAACCTCGGGAAAGAGAGTTAAACACAACTTAACAAATGCTCTGCGGGGATCATCCTGCTGGACTGCTGCAGAACAAGTCACCCATGGCAGAACTTCCCCACAGTTTTCCTTCAGCCACTGGTGGCACAACCAGGGAGCATCGTGGAAAGGCTGAGGTGTTGCTCCCACTGGGTTTGTGCCAGACCAGCAATCCCAGGTGAGTTTAAAGTGCAATAAATCACAGCTTTCTCTTCAAAGCTTCCCCCCTCCTCCCCCTTTTGCTCAGTTTTGCTTCCCAGAGGTGCATCCTGCATGGTTCCCCTGCGCTGGCAGACGAGAGTATCCAACTGCAAAGATTGATTACCACAAACACCTTCTACCTTCAAAAACGTGTCACTGAGTGGCAGGGCTCTGTGCCCTGGGGAGAGCGCTGCCAGGCAGTCAGGCATGTGGTTTTACAAAAATTACAGCTGCAGTTCGAAGCAGTTTAGGTTTTTACCACTCAGCTGTAATGTCTCCTTTACACCGTTTGTCCTTTGGAGCTGGATAGAAATCGACTCTCTCCCTGGTCTGCAGCCATTCTTTTGTGTTGGCATCGGCTCTAATTATGCACCAATTAACCTTAATTAAACCAATTCCTGTGTAACTGCACATGCAGACAATGCACTGAACAAATGGCCTGACAAATATTGTCACTTAAAAGGCATAAAACCACATCAAATCCTTAATTGGAAAGTCAGATTGTAAATTGCTGCAGATTTGTAGCCCTTTGTTCTTAAAACGATTGAACAGGAGTAGTGGCCAAATACCCTGAATGCTCCCAAAACCTTGATTGAATTAATTTTCTCAGCTGCTGAGGCCAAAATACATTATTTGTGTAGGAAAAGGGGATGGTGGAGCATCCTTTAACTGTAACAATTGTCAGGCTGCTCTAGAGGGCTTCAGGATGGTGAGCCCAGGTAAAGACACACCAACACCCCCTTCCGGAGCCTGTGTGACTTTGTTCAAATTGCTGGATTATTTGGCAATTCCTGCTGCCCTCTGCCAGGCTGTTTTTCCAGAAAATGCTCCCTAAAGCTGGGACTGTCCCTCGTGCCATGCCATGGAGCTGCAGTTTCGCGGGAGTGGGCTGCAGCTTGCACCCTGTAAGCAGCAATGCAGCCAACAGATGGTGCTCGTACACACAGCTGCTCCAGGTTCCTTCCCAAAATGCCACACAAGCTTTCTGCAGTTCAGGATGCGATTTTTATTATTATTATTTTTAGGAAACTGCTGCAAAGAGCACAGTTTTTACCTTAATTTCTCCGAGCACAATAAGCCTCTGGGACTGCTGGTGTGTGGGCAGAGTTTTTGCCAAAGGGGTTTCATATCTCCAGTTTGGCCCTTTTACAGAGTTTGAGAGAGAGGAAATAAGTTGGACTAAGAAAAATTCCAGGCTCTGCATCACTTATTTGTCCTCCAGTGAAAAAAAAAAATACCAAAGACCTTGAGACTATTTTCAGCAGAGCAGCAAGAAAAAAAAATTAATAACTAGCACTGAATTCAGAATTTTGTCTTCCCTGCTGTTTGTAAAATGTGTTCAGTTGGAGGGGCGAGGGGAAAGCCTTTCAAATCCTTTAATATGTATTGACTTTCTGGTGGTTCAGCTTTATGCTGCTGAATGCCTCCCTTTCTGTAGCTAATCACACAGGCTCTAGGCACAGACCTTTGTGGGAAAATATTCTGCCTCGCAAATACAGCAAATGAAAGCAGAGCTAATTAAGCATGTAAATCATGCCCATATAAATTAGTTACTAACACGTTCCCTCGGCCACTGGCGCTGGCTGCGGTGGGGAGGGGGATTCGCGGGATCCCTGTGCCCGTGCAAGGCGCCAGCTGTGAGGAACTGTGTGGGAAAGGACAGGGAGAGGGCGGTGGGATGATGATGGGATGGCGGCTGTGAGCTGAGGGTGGGATGGAGGGTGGCAGATGCTAAAGCAGCTCAAGCCGGGGATGGGGACAAAGATTAACCAGACACCGCACGGCTCCATTTACGAAGTGATGTGACCCCATCCGTCACTTACTGAAGCAGATGGAAACACTTCTCTGGAATATAATGGTTTGGGATTGGGTCCAGAGTGAATCCAGTAAAAGGATGCAGCTCTGGATTAAAACACACACCCAGGAGAAGGGACAGAAGCTGCCCCACTTGCTCCTGGCAGCCCAGGCTCAGCCCTGCAGCCCCGAGACACCCAGCAGATATGGGGGGGACTGGAGAACGTTTGATGAAACTTTGTGGGAATGTTGAACGCTTCACAGCAGGCATGGAAGGAAGCTGACTGCACACGGGAGAAAACAACTGGGAACAAGCCTGTCTGGGAGCAGAACTCGGGACAAGTGGCCTGGTGCGATGAAGAGAGAAAGCAGAATGAAGAACTTTTTGCAAATGAGGTTAACAACAAAAAACGTGTTTCGGCAGCTGGCCAGGTCTGTGAAATCCCAGGCAAAATATAGATGGGCTAAAAACTGCTGCCAGCCTCAGGGACAGTGCTAACCCAAGATGTGCATGCAGAACCAAGATTTTTTCCCCAGGAGCATTTTTTTTTCTTCTTCCAAGCCACCCATCAGCCTGGACTGAGTAGCATCTCTCCACATCCCTGGCATGTGCAGGAGGGTCCAGGGGAGTTCCTGTGAGCTGCCCTGGCTCTCCATCTCCCCCACATTCCCAGGAACCCTGCACAGATACAGCAAGTCCTTGAAAAGCACCCAAGGACATCCAACTCGCTTTTCATTAAGGAGAGCAGAACGAGCACCTGGATGGCTCCCAGGGGGGCCACAGGGATGGGAGCAGAAGGAAGAGCAGGCTCTGGGCTCCAGGGCCAGAGGAAGGTGCTTCTGCAGAGCAAAGGTTGGGTTGGAAGCCACAGACAGCTGGCTACAAAATGCCAAACGCTGAGTTATTCCAGGTTTTTTATTTTTTAATAAGATACAAAATAAAAATTGTTCTCACCTCTTGCAAGATCTGGGGCCATGAGGCTAAGGAGCACATTTTATCACTCCCACCTATTTGAAAGCAAGAACCCTCCTGTGAGAGCAGGGTTTGCTTTTTTCAGTGTGCTAAGCTGACCTTTGCTGCATCAGGCCCAGGAAACACCTGCTCACCAGGACTTGGGTCCAGGCTGTCTTCTGCAGCCAATGCCATGCCTGCCCTCTTCTGCCTGGAAAGCAGCTTATTTGGCTCTGGCAGCAACTCATCCTCCTTCTTGGAGCTGGGCCAGTGGGCAGCCACAAACAGGAGTGGCCCCAAGACAAAGGAGGATGCTTGTGATGAAATGGTTGGACCATTCCCCTGGCTGGCTTCAGCCTGTGCAGCCTGGATACTCCATTTGTTGTTTTGCACCTCGCTGGCAGGGCAGGAGAGCTGATGGTGCCTGCTAGGACATGGTGTGAGCACTGGGGACAAGCTGCACTACAGCTATGAGTCTAAAATGAGTTTTTCCCCCTCGTCTGCCATCAGTGAAGGATTTTTCTGTGACAAACTCTTGGGTACTAATAGCCCATCTGGTAGCAGTGGAAGGAGTAGCAGAGCAATTTCCAGTAGCTCTGGGCAAATTCAGTTACATTAAAATTAAATAACCACAGGAGCTCGTTCAAAAATTTTTGCCAACTGAAGCTCAGAAGACACAAGGAAGAGACTCCCCAGAAACTTCCTTCAACCAGAGGTCCCAAGAGAAGAGGATCCAGCTCTGCAGTGACAAGATCCATGCATCTGTGTGGGATTCAAATGGAGTCAACTTCATTGCAAATCAAGTTGTCAGGCAGGTCCCCCAGTATCTCTCTCCCTCCCACAGCACTCTCTGCACTGTCATTACTGCAGGCAGCTCTACCCTTCCCACCTCCTGCTGCAGTCATTAAAGGAGTGCCAAACATGCCAGCAGGAACGTGTCACCCTCACCCTGCGCTGCCTGGTGCCCTCAAAAACAATTCCTGGTGCCTTCAGCAGAATTCTATGGATGAACAGAGAAGAGGAGCCTGGGGAAGGTACTGATGGGCTCTTTGGTGTTGAGTCCCAGACCAGGGATCTGCAGCCCACAACTACCAGCTGAAGGAAACACCTGAGGAGCAAATGTGTCCCCCCCAGAGGTACCTGCTGTGGGCAGGCAGGTGGGAGTGATGCTCCTCTGGCTATGCCGAGACCTGAAGTTCTCCTGTTCTGGAACAGATATTTTGGGTCACCTTGAGGAAGGTGTTTAATCTCCCCATGTTTCTATTCCCCAGGTGAAAGGCAGAAATAGCAGCACTGCCTTCCTTCCAGCAGAGTAAGTGCATTAAAGATTGTGAGGTGATGGGAGCCCTGGAAGGGCCTCGATGGAAGAGATTCATTTGAATACATTTGTTGTGCATTACTCACTCAGCCCTGAGTTTTAATCTTCTCCTCCTCTCCATCATTGTAATCTAAATTTCCTTGAGCTCTCTCACTAGAACTCAGTCCCAGTTTAATCCCCGCCTCGTTTGAGTGATTTCTCCAATTTCTCCTTTAGCAGATGATGAGGTTTATGTTAGCCCTCACCCCTCCTCTCAGTCTATCCCAGGAGAGCTGCGAACGCTCCCTCCGCAGGGAGCGCCAGCAGTTTATCTCGGAGCTTGTGCAACTTCTCAGGATAACTCCTCTTCTGCTTTTCCAGTCTAGTGACTTGTGGTTCACAGCCTTTTCCAGACCTGCTGAACTGCCTCGTGTTGGGGGGTTGGAGGGAAGCCTTGCCCCGAAGCACTGGCAGCCTGCCATAACTCTTCGCTCTCTCGGGATGTTTTGGTCCGGGCAGAGGTGCCTGGGCACCCCTTGCTCATGCAGGTAGGAGCCCTGTGTTTCACAGAGGTGCAGCTGGCAAGCTGGGCGAGCAGCATCACAGAATCAGGGAATGGTTGGCTTGGGAGGGACCTTAAAAATCATCCTGTTTCAACCCCCATGGACAAGGACACCTTCCCCTATACCAGGTCGCTCAGAGCCCCATCCAGCCTGGCCTCGAACAGTTCCCAGGGTGGAACATCCATAATTTCAGTGCTATGTTTGGATTCTTCTTGGTTTGTTAACTTCCAGCTTTTTTGACTGTTTTTTCCAGCAGGATTATTTGTTACTCTATTATCAAACAAATCCTGGCTCGCATGGGCAGAAATGTGCAGGAGGCGTATAATTCCCAATTTATTAGCTTGGTTCACATGATGTTATCGAGAATTGATTGTAATGCTTAGTGGCATTAGCAGTGCCTTCCTCTCATAACAGCAACATTTACTGCCAGGAACACTATTTGTGCAGCCGTTGTGTTACACCACAAATAATTATATTACTTACATTCAATTTGTATCATTACACATAACACAACTGCGCCTGCTGCACCATCTCATACTTCATTAATGCCCGAGGCAGAACAGCCTCACATAAATACCCTCCTTGGCACTTCTCATTGGAAATTATATTCTACTTATTATTAAAGTATAGATCAAAAATGACATTTCCCAACTATTAAAAAGATAGAAAGAAAAGTCACTGCTGTATTAATAAAGAACACCAAATAAAATTCATTGCTCTGAAAATGTTCGCTCTACAAATTTAAGGAGATGCTGTCAGGTTTGGTAAACCCCAAATATGATGAATCTTATTTTCCTGCATTCTTCTGCAAATTTCCAGCAATTCTGTGTGTCCTTGCCTTGATAAAAAGCACTGGCACAGGTTGCCTAGAGATGCTGTGCGTGTTCCACGCCCAGAATTGTTCAAGGCCAGGCTGGATGGAGCTCTGAGCAACCTGGTCTGGTGGAAGGTGTCCCTGCCCATGGCAAGGGATTGGAACTGGATAATCTTAAAGGTCCCGTCCAACCCAAACCTTTCCATGATTTTATGAGAATGTCCCATGTAGCCTTCCAAGAGCAGCAGATGTAATGGGACAAATAATGTAGTGGGACATTTCACCACATGAACATCAAGTTTCTTTCACTTTGGAAGTCTTCTGGGTGAGATCTACTCCAGTAACAGAGCACAATCCTTGTAATTTCATCGAAACTACAAAGACACTGTGGAGGAACACGCACATGTCTCCTAAAAAACTCAATGATAAAAAAATGGTCCTTGACCCACACAGCCAGCCCTTGTCCGAGGAGGTCTCTATCCTCATGGAAATAAACCTACCAGGTGTCAAATTAAAGGGATTTTTTTTTAAGCATTTAAGGGCACATTGCATGACCTGTGCCATACTGTGGGAAGAGATATCAAAGAGGTTATTTGTAAAATAAGATACCAGGAGCCGAGGTCAATTGTCACTCCAGCTCATGGTGACAAACTCCTGTTTGTGTCAGCCAGTGAACAGGGATATCAAAGTCTAACCCCTGCCAAGGATTAAAGGTCAAGTCCACTTTGCCTTGTGAGACAGCTGTATCTGGAAGTTTTGGGGCAATTCAGACAGCAATGAGGTGGATTTAAATAAATTAAAGAACTTCTAGGCATTTCCAGTAAGCAGGAGCATTCTCAGCTTTCAGTACAGGAAGAGGTGAGGAGGGCAGAATGCAGGTTGGAAATATTTGCACACATGATATGAAAGCACACACAAATCACCTTTTTGTGAGACAGATACAAAGAGACAAGACCTGGCCCATCTCTAACTCAGGACATAACTAAAAATAATAGAGATTTTTAACATATTTTTGAAGATCTCTCTAAAACTAATGGCAGTTGAAAGCCAGATGAAGTAGCTATTTTATCTGGCAAGCTTCCATGCAAAATTTCCTGCTGATGCTGGCTCAGACAGATGGAGATTTGAGAGGAGGGGGAAGAACGAAGTGCCATAGGGCTTTACTGGATGAGCCTTGAAAGGTTTCTGCAAGCTTCTATCGCAAGGTTTATGAACCTTGTGCTTGTTAACTTCAGTTTTGCTCAGTGTTTTAACCCTGCTTCATCTCCTGTGGTCCAGATGACACATTTACACATCTTTAGAAAATTTAGTGGGATGCTCTTCAAACAACGTGTGACTCTGCACCAGGGAGGGCAGAAACTTGATGGTTTTACCTCAATATATGGAAGTTTTTCAATATCGCTATAGAAAGTGCTTTTCTCTGAAATGTCTTCTTTGGTTAGATCATGCAAATTTAGTGCTGGCTGGTGCTTCTGTAAGATGAAGAGTGAGTAGGAATAACTCATGAATATTTCATCATTTGTCTCTGCACTGGTCAGAAATGGTAATTTGAGCTCCAAACTGTAGAGATTTAGCAAAAAGAGTTGGACACTCGGAGGATAAAAATAGAAAAAAATGCTTTTGAAGGATTTTTCCTTGCTAGTGCTGGTATGTGGACAAGTTGCCTAAAGGGTATGAAACTGGAATAATCTATTGAGGACACATATTTGGGTTGTGCTGCTGAAGCAGTTCTTGATTTGCAGTGCATTTAAAACTACAGTATTTTCTTTATTTACCCTTTTTTTCCCCTCAGAGAAAAACTGAAAGCCCCATGTCACCCAAGATCTCTGGTAAAGTGTCATACAGACGACAGCCATGGTGCTCATCCACCTCAGGCTGGATGTGCACCAGCATCTCCCCGTCTCCCTCAGGACTTGAGCACTGCCCTGGAAAAGCTGTGAAGGGGAAAGTGTCAGCAAAGGTGCATCAACTTGATTTGTCTTCATTTATCTTTTGCCTTTACCTTTCGTAATGTCCGTAGCCAGCTATCTTGCTCTCTTTCACGCAATTGGCCATCCCATGAGAGACCCTAAAAAATTCAAACCCAATATTCATTGAATCATTGAGTCATGGAATGGTTTAGGTTGGAAGGATCATCTTAAGGACCTTAAAGATCATCTTGTTCCGATCCCCTGCCATGGACAGGGACACCTTTCACTATCCCAGGTTGCTCAGAGCCCCATCCCACCTGGTCTTGAACACTTCCAGGGATATGGCAGCCACAGCTCCTCTGGGCAACAAGTGCCAGTGCTGTTTTCTGTAACCATTGTGCACTAATAATTCGCTTCCACCTTTCCCAAATACTAAGGGATCTGGACTTGGGCCATGTTATTTTGGGAGTGGGAAAGGCCCAAATTTCTCTATGTTCCAGCCTAGCACCAGCACTTGGAAAATCACTTTTTCCCTGTACCGAGGAGTTCAGGTGTTCTTTACTTTTTATTTTCCTATTTTTATTTTAGGGAGATGGATGGAAACCCTGTCCTGCTGTTCACTCAGCTCTGAAGCTGAAGGAAATATTTTACAGCTCCAAGAAAACAAATGGTTAAAATTTTTAAAACTACCATTTCTCCAAATTCCCAACCAGGTCCTTTCTCTGGCGCATTCCTCTAGCAAGAGGAGGGGGAGAGATCAGCCATAAGCAAACGAAGCCCTTTTCCCAGGAGCTCAGATGCCGACTCTCCCTCTCTTCGGCACCCAGAGCAGGCTGTCTGCTCTGGACTGAAAGTTGTCTCATCAGACTCACATTTCAGCTTCGCCACCTGACATGTTATGACAAGCTTTTAACTTTGGAGCAGCGGTGCATGGAAACATGTCACTGCTTTGGGAGCAGCACGGCACAGGCTGCCAGTTCCAGCTCCTGCCGCACTGGTGTCAGCCCCTCCGAGCCACACACCCATCCCTGCCATGGCTCCTGGGGAGGGAACAACCCAGGATGCTCCAAATGGCCTAAGCACACCTGAGGCAAGTGTGTGACCTCCAACAAGTAAGAGATTGGGAGCTAAGAAGTGAAGCTGGGAGGCATTCTTCAAGAATTAAGTGCTTATAGTTTGCAGAACAAAGACTGTCTAAGAACCCAAAAGAAGGGTGTTGGAACTGGAAACTTCCCATTACGATCAATTGGTTAACAAGGGACAGCACGGGCTCTGCTGGTTTATCCGTGCCTATTGCTACTGCCGGTGGAGGGGAAATACAAGATAATTCTGGAAAAATTCCCAGAGATGAGTCTACACTTCAGAGGGCTCAGCTGGAGAGACCTGAGGAGCAGGAGCTGGTGCAGATTTCACGGTCTCAATGGTTTGTTCTGTGTTTACTCCCTCACTGCTCTCTATCCATTTAGGCACACCTGAGTGACGCTAAAAAAGGCTTTTCACAACAAGCTGTCCCTGCTTTCCCAGCTGACCAGTGCATTGCTGTGGGTTTTTTGTGGATGTGTTGTGCTCTGAGGAGATGGTCACCTCTGACAAAGCTGGTTCCTGATGTTGCCAAGCACCCATCCATGCTGAGCCCATCCCACTCCCTCCCATTGCTTCATCACAAAAAGGGTCACAGCAGGTGAAAGTAACCCTTTAACCAGCTCTGTGACTCCAGGGTGCACTTGGGACATGACCCACTGTGGTCCCTTCCAACCTTACCCACTCTGTGGTTCTCTGCATTAATGAGGACTCAGTACCTCTGAAAACCTGCATTAATTAGCCTGTTCGACATTTTAAACAACCTTTGCCTCGACCTCAGAGTACAACTACAGTAATTACAGCAGGCCAGCGCTGAGGGAAAGCAGCGTGACCCAGCCGGTGTCCTCCAGCTGAGACCTCTTCACCTCTCCACCAGAGCGGTCTCACCCATGTCTGACCACAGTCCGAGTTGGCAGAGGCCAAATCCAGGCCGGGGAGTGCAACACCAGCACTGGATGACCCCAGACAGGGCTCAGCCCCTGGGCATGTTCAGCACGAACGTGCTCTTGAAGATCAGGATGGGCTGCGGGGAGCCGTGTGCCACACACCCCTCTATCGGTGTGCAGCATGAGAAGGGCAGGTTGGTCATGGCCAAGTTTCAGTGACAAACCACAGGAAAAATCTCACTGCCTTGTTGCTCCCTGAATTTTCAGGAAGGAAAAACCCGTAACCCTGCCTGCAGGTAAGGTTTGGCTTTGGAGCTCCTCCTGGGGCCACTCAGAGAATTATTTAGATTGAGTCAGCTCCAGAGCAACCAGGGATGATCCCAGCTTGCCTGTTGCTGGACCATTTCATGGGCAGAGTGGGCAGATAAGATGAAGAAAAAGTAACAATTGGGTCAGCTGCCACCATCAGCACTGAGAGCATTGGCTCTCCTGCACTCCCTGTCCCACTCATGCTCTGTGGGCTCTTTGCAGCTCCTTCCCTCAGCTCCATAGGAGGGAGGGACAGCTGACCCTGCTGGATGGCTTGTGTGTCCTTGCATCGGGACAACGGCTGGTGTTACCCAGGAGGAGAAGTCATGCTGACAAAAAGGGGAAAAATGAATTCCTGCTCTCTCGGTGCTCCCAAATCCATCCTGCAGCAACGGCTGCATCGCTGCAACACCACTGGCTTCCTCACAGTTATCTTCAGGTTTAATTGTATTGTGGGTTTTTCTGTGATTCATTTGTTTTAATTGAATATTTCTCGGGTCTGGTTCAATTTTCCACCAGCCACAGTCCCAAGATGGGCCCTGGAGTCTTCTAATGAGGTCAAGAAGCTACTGTGAAATTCAGAGCAAATGGGAAAAAAGAAACACTGGTGACAGGTCACTCATGATTTTAAAGAGCAAGAGCCATTCCTCCCTGGCAGGCTGCCCTTTTCTCCCTGTAATCTGTCCTACAAAGAGGATGGGAGATAACTCAGTGGCAGATCCCTCTCCTGGACTGATAAAAGGGGTTTTAATTTCCCAGTGTGGTCTTGGCACTGCAGCACAACATTAGAATGATGACTCCCCTCATGCTCAATGCACTTCCAAACCTTATTTATAAACTTTAAAAAAAGGACCGGAGGATTCATTATCCTTTGGATGAAAAAGGAGAGAAACAGCACATATGTCTTGAAGTTTCCCTTACTTAATACTCACAAATAGTTTGTCTGATGCACTATCTTCCATCAAAAAAAAAAAAAAAAGTGTAATTTTCCTGAGGCCAGCCTCCTGTTTTCAGAGGAAAAGAAAAAAGAAAAAGGAAATTATCACCTCTGTAGATGGGAAAGCAGAGGCACAAAGAGGGCAAGAGAACTGTTCTGCAGAGCTGGAAAAAGATCACATCGTTGATTATCACAGTGGTAATTTGATCACAAGTCCTGTAACTTTGAGGGCGGACTAGCTAATGATGCAATTAACAAGGAAAATATCCATATTGCTGCTTGAAATGTGCTGGGCAAATCTGTCACTTATTTTGTTATACATCTGTGTACCTACAGCAGGAGTCAAGTTTAGAAAACCCTTTTTGTCTATCCATGTCCTTTGAATTAAAAAAAACAAAAACACCTTCACCGGCACCCTAAGCCCCAGCACTCAGGGCAGTGAAGGATGGACTTTGCTATCATGAGCACAGTAAAAAAATCTACATTTCTTAGTCTTATTCCCTGAAAGAAAACAATTGGCTCTTTATATAAGGTTGTTCTGCCTTTCATTTTACCAGATTCTCCTTAAAAACTCCTGCATCCTTTGCCCAGTGTTTACCACGCTTGCTGGAAGCATTGAGCTCTCAGCAGTAATTACATCCATGAGTTTTGTGTCATTTAGTTATAAACAGGAAAGGCAGGAGACAGTGCCTACTGCAAGGAGCAAGCCTTCAGAAAAGCCTTTGGAAATGGGGAAAAGTAGGGAGGGTCTGGACACAAAAAAAACCCCCCAAAGCCCTGAAACCAGAAGCCCGCAGCATAGTGTCCGTGTGTGGTTGGTGCCCTGGTAATTGGCTGAGAAGGGCTCACCAGCAATTCCTGGGAATGGTCTGCTGGTGGGACATATCCATCTACTTCTCCAACCACACCAATTTTAAGAACCCATTAATGTTGGAAATTATTCAAACTGAAGAAAAGACAAACAAAAGCCAACGTTTTGTGTGATTTTGATGGCTCCAATTTCAGAGTTAGAAAGGGAGGGATTTTGCAGGTGTACAAATCTTCTGCAAAACTTCTGAGGTCAGAGGGTTCCTCCTCCTTGTCTCCTGCAGGACAATGGATTGGAGAGAGGGAAGGAGGGATTTCTATTTGCTATGTTCTTCATTTAACCACAATGGGAAGTGGTACAAAGTAAGACCTGAAGGGTGGTGGCTCTTTGGCTGTGGCTGAAGCTCTCTGATGGCTGTTAAACCCCCCATCACTGGGGTTTTGAATTGGGCCAGGGAAACAAATTCCTGTGTGCAAATCCTGTGAGAGAGTGAGGCTTAGCCTGGGTATCTGTCAGCAGGAACCTGTTCCCCAGGCCTTGGCAGCACTGACTTCTCAGCCAAAGCTTCCTGCTGTGTACGAAGTATCCCACCACAGAATCCCAGAATATCCTGAGTTGGAAGGGACTCGCAAGGATCATCAAACGGCCCACACAGGATCAAACCCACACCCTCGGCATTATTAGCACCATGTTCCAACCAGCTGAGCCAGTCTCAGGGTCATCACTGAGCCCACCAGTGGAGCAAGTTCTTCCCATGGTGCTGCCCAGACAGGCTCAAGGCAGTGATAGCACAGGCAGCACCAGCTCACCAAGGTCACCGTGTCATCACTGCCAGCCCAGGTGTCAGAGCAAGTGTCCTTGCCACAGCCCTGCCTCAGGACTGGCTGCCACAAGGGAGCCATGCCATGCGTGCCATCGTCTGCACGGCACAGAGAAGACATGAAAACCCTCTGAGGAAACTGCTATCTCCTCCCTGAAGTCTCCCCTGGAAGCAGGATTGTCAGCAGCCACTTTGGGAAGACTGCATTTGCTGCCCATCAGCTGCATTGTGTCTTACAAGAAATTAAATACCCCAGGTTTGGGTTGATCCTGAGCAGAGGGCAGCAAAGAGAGAGGGAGAAGCCTGTGCTGCAGGGCAGCTGGATCCAGGCAAAGCTGGTTTGGGGAGCAGGCTTGTCTAACAGCATTTCATTTTCCACTACTAGAACTGCATGTCAACAGATTTCAAATATCCTCCTAAGTCCCAGTAGCCTGCTTGAAAGTGCTATGTCTTTATCATACCATTTACGGCCCTTCTGAAATGTGAATCTCGCTGGCTGCATCCAAACCTTGTGCTTAGAGAACATTCCTAATTAAAGCAGATTGGGCCTTTGGGGAAGGAGGGGCTGCAAAGCATTTCCTAAAGCACTTTCTATTTGAATTTCATTGTGAGAAAATACACCTGAAGGATGATGCAGGGATTAGGACTGAGACAAATGTGAGTTTGGTGGGTCAATTATACTTTGAGAGTATGAGAAACATGGGAAGCCCAAGTGATGAGACTGAGATAGCCAGAGGGTTTGACACAGAGGTTTCACCCTCCCAGAAATATAAGGGCCTTAAAGCTGCTGTTAATTTGTTGACATCTTTTTATTTTAGGAATGCCTTAGAGCTGTTTTCTTCAATCATTTTGGAATGTGAGCTGAAACAAAGCCATCCAGGCTGAACCAGAGGGATAAACTCCCCATTTCCCCAGTGTAATAAATACCAGTTCAAATAGAAATGAAATCATCTCTCATCAGACAAGTCCTACAAATGTTGTGCCATAGACTTTCTGCTGCCTCCCACGCAAGAAACCATCGGGCAGGAAATAAGGACATGAAAAACAGGTTTCTGCAGTAGTAAAGCAGAGCTGGTTTGATGGCTGACGCAGGATGACGCGAGCACTGAGCTCCGAGAAGGAAAGTGTAGATGGATCTGAGTCACCTTCCTCCTAGCACCATCAGCCTTAGTTTAATTGTAAAATATTTTGCAGTTGTTGCTCCTGCTGCTAAACTTCTGTCTCTGCACATTTTGTTTGTAAATGGTATCAGCTGGGTTTGCACTGCTGCTGGAGAAGCACCTCCAGGTGGGGGATTTGTCGTGCCCAGGTGATGCTGCTGATGGGGTGTGGGGAGAGGGCCTCAGTTTCACAAAACAAATGTGCAGTGCCAGTTGTGCCCTGGAGCACCTTCTCCTGTGAAACAGGGGTGTTGATAAACCAGCTCTGGGACCTCCTTGGGGCAGCAGTGAAAGCCTGCCAGGAGGCTGGCTGTGGGAGCAGGGAGAGGGTGTGGATGGGGACTCAAATATTCCTGTATCTGCATCAATTCACCTGAAAAATGAGAGGGGCTCATACAAATGAGCTGCCCTGAGCGTTGATGAAGTCTAGTTCAGGCTGAATGCAGACCAATGAGGTAGCTGGCAGCCTTCTTGAATGGTCTTTAAGGTTAAAAACATCCCAAACCCCTCCGTTTGGTTGTTTAAATGTAGAGAGTTTGCTGGGCAGCCTAAAATAACATGTTTGTTGTGGTTTTGGCTGAATTGAGTGACTAAAGTGCAAAGCAGGTGGTGTAACAAGGTGATGGATCTCATGCTTATCTGCACCTGCTGTGCATTTGGCCCACTGCAGTAATGATGAAAGGATGAAATGTACTTTTTCCTGCTTTTCCTGCCCCTGTGGCTTTGGAATGCTTTAGTAGACGTACAATGAACAGCTGCAAAGCAAAGCATGTTTTCACCTGCCAGCCACAGCAGCAAAGTTGTGAAGTTGATGTTTTATGAACGCCAAATTACCCCAAGCTGGGACAATCTGCAGGAGATACAGAGCAATGTAGAGCAGAAAGAAAAGACCACAAAGGTTGGGGGTGAAAAAACCAGTAATAACTTTTGGAGCCAGTCTGAGTCCTTCTCCAGTTTGTTTCTTAAATCTTGGCTTTCCTGGGATTGCCTGTGCCTCTGGTGACAGTGTAATGGGATGTATGTGGTGGGAAGGTTGCATTTCTGAAGGCTCAGTTTTATCCAGCTGATGAAAAATAAAAAATGAATCTGAACCAGGGGCAAGGAAAAGTTAATGGGAATGATGTGGTTTGCGTGCTACTCTGCCTGCAGACTGGAACTCCCACCCAGGGCTATCTCCTGTGGTCACTTTACAGAAGGCACTGTGCTAAGCAGGCTGGTTACAGCACTTTCGCTTCATGGGAGAGCTTGATAAAGGATTGCCATCACAAAATGAGTTTTTCATCTCTGCTGAACATATCTGCTGACGAGAGAAAAGTAATGATCTGAGGTATCAACCGTCCCCCTCTGCTGCTGGCAATGTGCCTCGTGCTTCTCCCATGTGACACCTTCTCCCATGCTTTTCCTCCCGGGAGGATGAAAAATGTATCTAATGTTTTATTAGGGAGAGCATAGTTTTTGTTTAGGCTTGAAACAGCTGTTTCTGGAGCATGTCCCCTTTGACTTCTTAGTTCTCATGAGGCAGAAAACTAAAATTATCACTGGCACATCTTCATTGCCTTGGGATCCCCAGTGGGCTTTGCAGAGCTTAACTAATTATAAAGCCTAGTGCTTCCCAAAATGACATTTTTGGGCAGCCTTGGTACGGCACAAACCTGGCGGTGCCATCTCCAGCTCTCAGAAATGAGCAGAGCCTATCTTTCTTTGCTGGGTCAGGGAGATGAGCTAGCATCTGCTTGAGAAGCTGGAAATGAGATTTCCAGCCCGTTGATATCCCAACTTGGCCAGCTGCTTTCCAGAAATCAGTTGCTGGGCTATCTCGTTTGTGTACTTTAGCTTATAACAAGAGTGCATCTTTCCCAATGTTTCTTTGTTCTGTCTTGTCAGACTTTTCCTTTATCTATCTCACTGTTTGTAACTGAATTTCTAGCTCAGGGTTCAGGGGTAAGCAGATTTAGTACCAAATGAGGCAGGTATGCTTTAGCCTGGTCAAACATCGGAGTACCACATCTTCCTTCCTTCACCCAGCCCTAAAATAACAGTCAGGACTCACCAGACCTAAAAAAAGATCACCTTGTGTCAGCTCCCAGACACTTAGCTGAACTCAGCTGCTTGGCATCATCGTGCTCTGGGGATGCAGATCTGTCCCGCTCCCTGAGCCCTCTCAGTCTGGCTGTTTGCTCTGGCAAACATTAAGCTAATCCAAAAAAAAATCCTTGCTTCTTAACAAGCCAAGTATGCGGCACCTAGATGGAAATTTAATGAGGGGATGTGAGGAGCAAAGCTGCCAAAGCAGTGACCTCTCCTCTGAGGTGAGCCAGCCCCAGTCCATCCTGAGGCACTGGGATTAATGAACACATTGGTTCCAGCCCAAAGCAAATGGGCATTAGTTCCATCACAGGGCTGGTTTATTGGGATGCGAATTTCACAGCACTGAACTCTGGGCTCAAGAGAAGCCTTGAGCTGAGCCAGCACAAAGAATCATTGAATTATCTGCAATTTCTATCACAAGCACGCTCTAGGGTCAGGGCTGGAGCAATCTATCTGAGTGTGGGGTTGGCCACCTGATATGATTTAGCAAATAACTTATTGAAGAGGGGTGTGGGGTTTCTGTATTTAGTCTGGTTTGAAGTGAAAAGTAATCTGCATAAATGATCCTGGCTGCATCCAAAGCAGTGTGGGCAGCAGGCCGAGGAAGGGGATTGTGCTCTGCTCTGGTGAGATCCCATCTGCAGTGCTGCATCCAGCTCTGGAGTCCTCAGCGCAGGAAGGATGTGGATACGTTGGAGTGGGTCCAGAGCAGGGTCATGGAGGTGATCAGAGGGATGGAGCACCTCACTATGAAGGCAGGATGAGAGAGCTGGAGCTGCCTAGCCTGGAGAAGAGAAGGATCCAGGCAGAACTTAGAGCACCTTCCAGTACCTAAAAGGGCTACAGGAGAGCAGGAGAGGGACTTTTTACAAGGACATGCAGTGATAGGACAAGGAGGAATGACTTTAAATTGACAGAGGAAAGATTTAAATTTGGTATTAGGAAGAAATTCTTCACTGTGAGGGTGGTGAGGCTCTGGAACAGGCTGCTCAGAGAAGTCTGCCATTGCTCCATGTTGTTCTTGTCCTCTTCTAGCCATTCAGTGGTAGCTGGGATTAACTTCTTAAAATAATGAAAAAAGTTGAATCTATGAAATTGATGCATATTGAACATTGGCCTTTCAAACCTACTAATTTTTTTAAAAAGTATTAATATGTAGATCCTACTTGTCTTGCATTGACTTCCATTCCTGGGACATCCATACCAGAAAGGAGTTGACCCCTTGTCAAAGACCTGTCTTTTTAGGGTCAGATGTTCTTGGGAGTTTAGGATTAGCCTTTATTTACTGTAGACTGTTCAGACCTTGCTGGGAGATGGCAAGAGATCAGACAAGAGTGTCAGAATGGTCCCCTTTGGCCTATTTGTCTTTCTGTAGAAGCAGTGATTACCTTCTCTGTAAGCCCTTCTTGACTTTAGGCTGGGTTTAAAAAAAAAATAAATCTCCCAAGCATCAAAGTTAATGAAATTAATAATGTATTTAAGAAATAAAATTGCTCGACATAGGGTCAAGTGAGACAGTATGGCATGTCCTGGTGGATGGGGAGGAAGGGAGGAAGGCAGTGGGGATGCTCTGACACTCCTGCCCAGGCAATGCCTGGCCACAAAATCTGCTCCAGTATTTCTGAAAGGCACTGAAGTGTGTCCTGTACACAGCTCATGTTCTCACTGCCTAATTAAGCACAAGGTCCAAGTCTGTGTGGAGATGATCTACAGATCTGTGTCTGAGTTGTACCACGTGGCCATTTCTGTTTTAGTTCCATAAATTAAGTCACTTTAGTTTTATACCTGTTAGAGGAAGTAATTTAGGTGCAGCAGGTCTCCGTGGCAGGAGCCAGGGGATGGTTTTGGGTCTTGCAAAGATTAATCTGTTCTCTTTAAGTGCTAATCCTTTCATCTAAGCTGACATGAGAATCCTAAACACCTTTCTATTACACCCCATTACCCAGATACATAACTCTGGTCAGGAAAAATCGCCTTCCAGCAGTAGGAAGTGATTCATTTTTGGTGTGAGCAGAGTCCATGCAGGTTTGACATGAGGTTTCAGCAAGGTAGCAGGAATTAAAGGGCACATCCTGAGCTGATGAGACATTTGGTTATCAGGATGTTTAATGTCACAGTGTAAATAATCTCTCACCACTCCATTAAATGAGAGGCTTTCAGGGCATATAGCCATTATTAATGACCACCTCCTAATCCTGACTTTCACGGTGTGCCAACTCAAGGTCTCCCAGTGCTTTTTGCAGAACACAACCATTTTCCAGTTAGGACTGCCTAGGGAAAGGGATGCTGGGCTGAAATGCACAATGAGAGGCCAGCAGGGGCAATGAATCCCTGTGGCCATTGCTCAGGGGTGCTTATTTACCTAACTTGAAAATAAACCTGCTGCTGGGAGAAGGGGAAAAATCCTTTTCCAGGTTTAACCAGAAAGAAAGAGGAATGCACATTGCTAAAAGACAGAAATTATTCCATTGTTGACACAAAGTGGAGTCTAGAAGACCTTGATTTTTAGAAATACATTGAACTGTTCCTCTAACGACTTAATTTTAGATGCTATCAGCACCCACACTGAGGGGCTGGTATTTTTTTTTTTTTTTTGGAGGGATTAAATAATTATGTAAAAGCAAATTAAGCCCAGCAAATATTTGCAGCGCTGTAATTCCTTAGGCAGTGCCATGACTGAAAGCAGTGCAACACTTGAAGAAAGCTGATAAATTATATTCATTTGAACTTGCAATTAAAGAAAAACAAAACCCAAACCCTCTTCATCTGATGCTTGGAAGGGCTTCACACAGAGGCTCAAAACTGTCAGCACATCTTGAAGGTGTCCTTTGCCATGCAGTGACAATTGTGAGGCCCTCCCTGATGAAAGAAGGTGAGAACTTTATCCCCTCATTGCACTAAACTGCGACACTGCTTTTCACCTTTCAACAAGTCCGGCTCTTGCTGATGTGAGATATTAGGGCTGTGAAGGTGACCTCCCCTGACAGCAGCACCAGGTGGATGCTCCTGAGCACTGGGCTCTGCAGGTTTGCATAAGAAACTGCTTACCCCTGAGCTTGCTTACTGGCTGAGAGGTTTTATTTGGATGTTTGTCAGTTAATTTCTGTGCTTCATGTATTTTAATTACTCAGATGATAAAGTAAATCTTTTATGATGTTCTAATGTGAAAGCTAAAATCACTCTTTTAATGCAGAGGTAGCAGCAATTTGCCAGCCCAGTTGCTGAGGTCCATCTTGGGGCTTGTGTCAATGTCCTGTGAGGGGGTTTGTTTGCTGCTGGCCCTGCTGGCACAGAGACCCTTCCTTCCCTGGGGCATTTAAAGGAAAGGGAGGAAGAAGGTCTCAGAGTCCATCTTGGATGAAGGTGCTCTTTCATGGATGCTGGCTTCATCTGCAAACCCCCAGATTACCAAGGATGGGAAGGGATGGTGATGATGAACAAATGAAGATGCAGAACCCATATGTTTTGAGTGCTTTGAACCACAAGGAGTATCCTGGCTGATGCACAAAATGCTCATCAAGTACAGAAATGAAGTTTATTCAGGCAGTTGTCTTTCCAGGGCATCAGTCTGTGAGGGAAAGCTGTACCAAAGCTGGCCTCTGCCACTCAATCATGCATTTTTGGGGGGTTTATAAGCAGTATTTCCATTTAAAAATCAGTTCAGGCCAGCATGCCTGGAGTCTGCAATTCCTGATGGATATACAGCTGTTCTCTGGTTCCACTACTCTGGCCAGGTCTTGCTTATTCCTCCCCAGATGCTATGGGGAGACACAAAACCTATGTTTGTCTGAATGAAAATGTGCTGAGGGTGGTAAGAGTTTGCACTCCTGGCTTTTTCCAGCACACAGTGGAGAAATGTCCTTTTGTGTTCTCCATAAACAGCAACAGTTGGAGGCTGCAGGAGTATTTGGAAGCAACATAGGTATGTTTGCTCTGCTCTTATTTTTTTCCCTGAGGGATCTGCTTTTCGCTTTGCTAGAGATTGGTGTTAGGGCTACATGAATGCTCAGGCAGCTTCAGCTCTTAAAGCCTTTGGGAAGGATCTGGTTTGGGAAGGATCTGCCTTGCTACACCTCTGAGCTCTCCATCCTTTCAGAGCAGCCTCTTAAACTAAACCCTGCTGATCAGGGACAGACCTAGTGCCTTGTTTGTTCACTAGTGATGAAACAGCTCTGCATAAATTCCCAAATCCCTCTGTAAATGGCTCCTTACTGAGGTCCCATCCTTCAGGCTTTGGTTGTGAAGGGTATGAGAAAAGCAAGTGGCTCTCAAGCAGACAAGCCACCCTCTCACCTGCTGAAGTGTTGGATAAAGCAAAGATCTATCTTTAAGGTCCCTTCCAATCCAAACCATTCCATGATCCTTTGACCTGGAGGCAGGGGTGTACCCTGGCTGGAAAGAGCAAAAGACACCTAAAACTAGTGAGACCTGTGTTTGTGAAATCACACAACATGGTGTTTTACAAAAGCCATGGGGACTTCGATCAGACACACCACAAAGTGCAGGACAGCTGATCCGAGGGAGGGCAGCTGGAATCAGATGTGGACAATCACATCTTATATCACTGGATCAGCAAGGATCTTAAATATTACATCCACAGCAGTGCCTTACTGATACCTGCTGTTCAGGGGAGCTGAGCTTCCAGGGTAGACCCAACAAGCCTTAGATTGTGGCTTGGTTTTTATTCTAAAGGATGTGCATCTCGGCACTGAGCAGGAGGCTGTCAGGACCCATTTCTTGGTGTCTGTGTTTGTTTGGATCAGACCAGAGGTGCCGGCACTGCGTGCGAGGCACCAGGGATTAGGTTTCCATCCTGTGTTTGTAGTATATGTGCCAAAACTGAAAAAAAAAAAATATATATATATAGCAGGGATGAAGCACTGCTGACCAATTTCTCAGCCTTAGTGATGCTCGTCTGGAGTGAACAGAAAGTCTAGAATCAATAAAAAGCTTTATTTAGAAAGCTGAGGCCAGAATAGGAAGAGCAAATGCTCTGCAAAAGGCAGAAAGGGGTAGATAGAGCAATTATGAAAGGCAGAAAACTACACTCAACCTTTAGAGACACAAAGGGGGTGCTATGTCAGCATTTTAATCATCCATCCTATTTCCAGCACTGTGTTTGGATTAAAACCTCCCTCAGTAATATGTCCTGGGTAAATAAGGCTGGGTCAGGGGCATATTTTCCTGCTCAGTGAGTGAGATAAATATAGAAAGATGTTTTTCACCTTTTGAGAAGAGCTTTTCCAAAGGAGAAGGAGTGGGAGCTCTGAGCCTGCTCACAGGTAGTGTCTGTTGTGCGCATTTCTCCCTCTGCCTTTTTTCCTTTCCTTTCTCTTTTTTTTCCTCCCCAAAGGATTTTTGAGCTTTTCTCTGCCACATACTCAGACGTGAGGCCTCCTTTCCTTAGGGGCAGAGGCAGGGCTGTGCTGCAGCCTCCAGCTCTGGTGACAGGTTGGATAACTCATGGCAGCTCCCAGGAGGCAAAGGTCATGTGAGGCTTGTGGGATTCTAAAGCCACCCGTGAAACGCTCCTTCCCTCACCTCTCAAAACACCCTCAGCTTTCCACCTTGATTGAAAAAAAAAAAAAGGCAAAAGTGTTCTGCTGTAATGTTGTGCTGTGCATTATAATCAGGAAAAATATACAGGCTGGGAGAGGAGCCATCACCCTGCTAAAATCTGTGCTGTGCTCAGGTGCAGCCCTTGGCCTGTGCAAGCAAAAAGCAAAGCCCTGCATGCGTCAGTCTGGGTCTACTTCATCTGCCACCTCAAAGTTCCAGGCTGCCATTCCCTGGTTATTAGGGGTGTATATCAAAGAGAAATTGAGTCTGTCATAGAATGGTTTGGGTTGGAAGGGACCTTAAAACTCATCCAGTTCCAACACCCCTGCCATGGGCAGGGACACCTTCCACCAGACCAGGTTGCTCAGAGCCCCAACCAGCCTGGCCTTGAACACTTCCAGGGATGGGGCAGCCACAGCTTCTCTGGGCAACCTGTGCCAGGGCCTCACCACCCTCACAGTAAGGAATTTCTTCCTAACATCTAGTCCAATCCTGGCCTCTGGCAGGTTAAAGCCATTGCCCCTTGTCCTGTCACTCCAGGCCCGTGTAAAAAGTCCCTCTTGTAGGCTCCCTTCAGGTACTGGAAGGCCACAGTTAGGCCACACCTGAGCCTTCTCTTTTCCAGGCTGAAAAATTCATCCTTTCCTCAGGGAGAGCTGCTCCATCCCTCTGATCATCATGGTGGCTTCCTCTGGCCTTGCTCCAACAGCTCCATGGCCTTCCTGTGCTGAACCCCAGACACAGCACTGCAGGTGGAGTCACACCTCCCCTGCTGCCCACTCTGCTTTGGATGCAGCCCAGAACAGGGTTGGTTTCCAGGCTCCCACTGCCCATTTCCAGGTCATGTTGGGCTTCTCATCAACCAAAACCCCCAAGTCCTTCTCCTCAGGGCTGTTTTCAATCCATTCTCTGCCCAGCCCGTATTTGTGCTCGGAACAAAGACAGCAGACCCAGATCAGCTCTCAGGGTTCTAACTCTCATTTGTTTAACTGCAGGGGGGGTTTAGTTGTGCACTGGGACATTACAGTGCTAAAGCAGTGGTCAGCAGTCCCCATGGAGGGGAACAGCACTCCTCAGAGCTGCCTCAGGGAGAGCACCAGCAATGTCACCTCTTGGAAATTGCTTTTTTCATTCATCTCCCCTAAAGCCCACATGCATAAGCTCTGCTTACATGCAGCACAGCTGATGGGAAGGCAGCAAAATGGGAAAACACAGCTAAAGCAGAGGACTTTCCTTTTGTAGCCCTCACTGGGCCCCATCCTGGCTTATGCTCCATCATGGCCTAGTCTGGCATGTTTTGAATAGCAGGAGGTTTTATTCAAACCTTTATTGACTGCAGTGTAAATCCCCTCTGACTGCTGCAGATATTTTTAAGATAAAAAAAATGGAAGTGGATTTTGTTTAAATTAATTCGCCCAAGTGAGTTAAGCAGTCGCTCGAATCAGGATCAGTTTAATATTTTTATTTAAATAGCCATGAAAACTTTTGAGAAATGAGAGTTTAGGAAATGAAGAGCAATTTGTCTTGAATACCTCAAAGTCTAAGTTTCAAAATTAGTTTTCTTCCAGTTCTTGATAAGTAGCCGCTCAATGCAGTAAAACCACTGGGAGCCTGGACTTCATGGAATTGGTTTCTATTTTCCAGCCATCCTCAACTTCTCTTTGCTCTGTGCAACTCCAGATAAGAACCTTAAGAGTTGTAGTTGTCCAAAGTGCATTTTGGGTGCTGTCAGTATTCGAAAGTTTTCTTTTATACATATAAATTTAGATTTCAAAAATCTAAATAATTGTCTTTTGACCATGATTTTCTGGAGCCCTGATTCATAAGCTGTGTAAGAATTCATTGTATAGATGTTCCTCCTGTGCAAGTTCTGGCTGGCTGCTTCCCCACAACAGGGTCCACACGTTGTAGCTGCAACTATACCCTGCCACATAATGGTGGATTTTGGCTGGGGACATGGAGAACAGCAGGAATGTGAACAAACAGCAGTGTTCTGGTAATGAGAGCCTTTCAGACCAAGTTTCCTGTCCAGCTCCTGAGGGTGAGTTGTGTGGGCACCTGAAGAGCTCTGGGACTTATAGGTGGGGCCAGCGACCTCCTATTTAGGTAGCAAAGGTTAGGCTGAGGTTGGTTGTTTGTTCCTTGGGAGACCTGTTGCCCACAGATGTACAATAACTCTTAGAAAAGTATCTTCTTATAATTAGCTGTAATTACAAGAGAACAAGCTTGTCTGCTATTTAAACCAGCAGGAGTTTCCAGGAGTGGCTTTGTGGCCATGTGCCTCCTCCTGGCTAGCAATAAACCACCTGGCATTGAAACATCAGCTATGCTTCCTCCCAGACTTGGAGAGGAGTTTGGATTTGTCTTAGCTGAAGCACTGTAGTGTGAGGCTTTCTTTGCCTTCAGGATCCTCCTCACCTTCAATGAGTCACCTTAGAAAGGGTGAATTGGGCTGATGGACAGAGCAAAGCCCAAGGATGAGACTGGGTCAGGATGAGGGGCAGCAGGTACAAGTCCACTTTGCTGTTAATACCTTCCTGTCTGGGAGTTTAATGATGAAAGAAATTAAATATTCAGGAAAACCAGTGTGAGCTGGTGGAGCACTGAAGTGAGCCGCTGCTTGTGCTGTCCCACAATGTCAGCATTAAGGAAATTGAGTCACTCCTGTGCTCCCGAGCAAGGCATTTCCATCCAGCTGACCACTGCAGCACCTTCCTGCAACAAGCACCTGCCTCCCTGATGCTGCCAAGACAGCATCATCCCACTTTCCTGGTCACACCATAATGGGAATTGGGAAGTCACTGTGGGAGGCATCATGTGTTTGCTCATGAGCTGCTTTAGTAACAGTACTTTTATTTTCAGATAATGTGTCCTAAATATTCAGTACACACATTCCTGCCATGAAAGACAACAGCAACAAAAAAATCTGAACAGCTGTTCCTTTGTTGTTCAGCAGAAAAAGAAAACCAAACTACAAAGCAGCACTCCAAGGTCATGCTATTCCTTTACAGGGGGGAAATGAAGAGGCTTGAAACATTTTAGTGAGCTTGAGAATTTACTGTGGTGAGTTTTGGGATATGAGCTTTGCTGCCTTGAGATGAGAGTCTTGCTGAAGGACACATAGCTGCACTATTGCTGCTTGAACTTCTCCATAGGAATCCAGGAGCTACGACCTGGCCCACCCAAACTGCAGAATGTCCTATTGTTATAGAGGATCCCAGAGGAGATCCCAGGAAAGAAGGGAATGTCCTCCGTCCCCTCTCTGGATACAAGAGTAAGGCTTGGCTTAATATCACTCCTTTAAAAATCATTCACAACCTGTTTTCCATACAAAGCAACTGTGCCTCTTTACCTGATCTGTGCTAAGAGGGAAATCCAGCCTCTGGATTATGGGAGCAGTGGTGTGTGCTCATAGATATATGCCATTCCTCAGACAGATGAGAGGTCCAGAAATGCATCCCAGGTGTTTTAAAAACCTATCAGCCTTCCAGTGCCAATTCTGAGAGCTGCTGAAGGGAGAAAATGCTCCAAGCAGTAGATTACCAAGGTGACATGTGCAGCTGTGGAGTGAGTCAGCTCATCAGATGTTTCCTTGCAGCAGAGTGGGGAAAAGGAAATCTGCTGTTTAACAGGTGACATGCAATCCTTTGGTGTCAGTCTGCCTTCTGCCTGGTGGGGAGATGCCCGAGAGGTGCAATGCCCTGGCATATCTCAGTTTGCTTGACCTGCACCTGCTTCCAGGAGGGAAGGATCCAAGTCTGCTGCATCTACAGCAAACAAATGGTGCTCTCCCCAGCTGATAATTTCCCTGCCACAGCTGATTATGTGTCCTGTTGCTTTGTTTTTTCATAAAATTAGGGTATCAGGCTGCTTCTCAATCATGTTTATACTGTGTGTTTGCTGCCAACACTTCTGGCTCATCAGGAAGCCAGCCCTCCTAATACTCATTAGTGACAGGGAGGAAACCTTTCTGCACTCTTCTGTAGCCACCAGTCAGACAAAAAAATACCAGTTATTTGACTTGGAGGAATCTGAAATTCCCTTTGGGTAGATGAAAAGTTCAGTGGTTTGTTGAGATCAGAGTAAAGGTTGCTTTGGGGGTATAGGGAGCTTTGAAGTTGCAACAAGCTCTGTCTGCAAACCTCAGTGTTTCAAAGAGACATCCTGTCGAGTCCTTTAGTCCTGTTGGGGTTTGGATACTGATCATCCAAGGAGCATTAAGGGCAAGAGATATCTTGTGGTTCAGTTCAGAAGAACTGTGAGACACTGACCCTTACCCATGTGTTACTCGATAATTTGTCTTCTTTAGGGTTTCTGGGCAGAAGAAGAGGGGTCAGCCTGTTTTCTGGGTGCAGGTATTGCAGAAACAAATGTGCAGTAAATGCAACATGCCTGAGACTCAGCCTGTGCACAGACCAGCTGTGAAATGCCTCTGCAGGGAGTCTGACAGTTCTCAGAAGCAAACATTTATTGGTGGTGATGGGTGAATCTTCACAGATTTCTGTCAAAAATTTATTCCAAAATGGTCTTCTTGCATATCATGTCCAGGTCCTCAGACTGGTATACGTGGATTTATAAGAATTTCTGGATAAAGATTACCCTTAAATGAACCTGTGGGGTCCTCCTGTTTGAGCATCGTCCTCTCTGTTGCCCAAATGGTGACACTTTGCACAGTGGAGTTGTGGTTTGTACAGAGATGGTGTCTCATTTCTGAACCCACTTGGGCAGAGAGGCTCTTGCTGGAGTGGGCCTAATTGCTAAAAAGATCCCCAGGGTTTACATTTGGAACGGTGCCTCGGGAACTGATGGGGATCGGCAGAGCTTCACAGGAAAATCTGCCCAGCATCCGTTTGCATTTGTCTGCCTTTAGCAAAAGCTATCAAGTTAATGCTAATTTAAATTCTCACTTAGGCATCTGTAGGTATAATTGCATAAAGCACTGTGCATTAAATTACATCCACACATGGATTTGGATTCAGAGTCTTCAGAAAGACTACATATGTCAGCCTATTTCCAAAATACATTGGCCACTGAAGACCCGGTGCTATTATGCACCCCCTTTTTGCTTGGAAACATAATGATCTAACCTTATCCTGGGTTAATTATACCCTCATACCAATTCAATTCCCACAGCTCTCCCTTGTCACTGGGAAGCAGTGCCCTTAATATTTTATGAACCATTTTACTGATGGCTCCCAAGTCCATGGATTGCACAAGTTGGTCAGGGTGGGTAAATAAAAAGCACAAATTCAACAGAAGCTTAAATCTCAGTTGTAACATGCTGTAATTAATCACTACAGCTGTGTAATGCCTGGAACCAGGCAGGATCCTGAAGGCAAAGCCAGCCTGAAATCTGCATGGAAAGCAGAGCCAGAGGGTAAATCTCACCTGCACATACCTTGTTCTTAGGATGCCACAGTTGCTGGTTTTTTTTTAATTTTATTTTGCAAAGCGCAATCTTTAAAGTGTGCCTTTAAAGAGAAACAATTCCTGTTACTTGTATGTCCCAGGGAGGACCTGGTGTGAGTGTGTCCCTTGATGGCACCAGCAGCATTCCAGTCCCCCTGCCAAGGGATGAGGAGCTCTGCCCTAGGACACGCTTGAGTCTCAGGGGGACTTGTGTCTGCTGGGCCCATTTGCAAGGGGGAAGGTTGCTGTTGTCATTGGAAACTTCACAACTTTGTCCTTGAAAATTGCTAATACCTAGTTTTGGGTGTCACATAACTTCAGTGGCCTTCTGCTCAGCCTGTGCATGCTGCTCTCAGCGCGGAGCTGTCTTAACACTGCATTAATGTTTTCTCCTCTTTGTGCATGGGTAGAATTGAAATCCCTCTTGGGGAAGAAGCTTATTCCAAGTAAATTCCTAAACAATCAGCTGAAAAAAACCCTGAAATGTTCTTTCACTTGATTTACTACTCCCTGCCAAATGCATATGCATGCCAGGTCTTGAGCCTGGTACTGGAGCTGAGCCTTGAAGAAGGAATTGTCTATACAAGGCTTCTCCATCACTTCTGGGATCCAGTGGTGATTTCAGCCAAGTCTGGTAGAGAGCAATGATTATAAATACACCATGTTTCTGTGTGGCTCACAAAAAATAAAGAGGAGGTCTGGCCCAAGGCAGGTCCTGGGGTACCAAGTCAGATCCTGACTGCTTGGCATGGGCTTTTGGGCTCTCTGAGGACCCTCTCGTGTGGGGCAGGAGTTCATGTTGTCATCCTTTGACATTTGAAACTCTGTTCCCTGGCAAGTCCTTCTCCTAAATCCCAGCTCCTCAGAAGGCCCAAGGGGACAGTGTTTGCCAAGGGTGAAGCTGTTCTAGGTTTGTTGGTGGTGCCTTGTAATGAGCAGTGCCTTCAGAGATGCTCTGCTGGTTCTGTCTATCACTTTGACAGGGGAGGAGTGAATTGGAATATGATAAATCACTAAATCTTCACTTCTTAATGCTGCTTGGGATGTAAACATGGTGTATAAACCCTCCTAAAAGGTGTTAAATTTGTCTGCTATATTTCTTCCCTCCCACCCCACCACTGCTGCTCTAAGTATGATCTCTTAGTAGTTCAGTCTTGTTTTGTGTTTTGTTAGGATATTTATGGATATCCCCACTTTTCCCAAATCTCTGGGGGTTCTTTTTTAAAATTTTGATATTGATTTTTTCTTGGTTTAAAATAAAAAATGAAATACAAACGCAGAAAAAAAAAAAGCAGGTTCCCACACATGGCTCAGCCCTGAGTGGTACGGGAAGAACAGTGGCTGGTTTGTGGTGCTGGAGAAGGTCTCCACGAGGCTGGAAGGAGCATCCCATTTCCACAGATGGCTTTTTTTATTTTTAATGGGTTATGGTGCCGGGAGGATCTGGAAAGAGTACAAGTCCCTCCTCCCAGGTTGGATGTCTTGTTCTTAAAAAATGTGTTCTTTCAGCTCTTGGAGGGTATAGTCTTAGATTTTTCCTCGCACTCTCTAGTCTTGGTGGTTCTGTTGGGTTTTTATTTACCTCCCCTTCTCCTCCCTTTTCCCTGCCATCAGTCCCTGATGGCTGCAGGAGACACGATTCAGGCGCTCGTCACCGCGCTGTGACTTCTGTACGGAGTTAAAACTGGACGGGTCTTTCACCCTTCTCTGATAGCAGTGCTGCAGAGTGAGGCACGTGGCGGGGCAGGGGTTTTATCTGCTTATCTGGTTTGATGTTTAATACATGAGGCAGAACCCCAGGCACTTGATCAGGATGTCAGGCTCGGCCGCAGCGGAGCACACTGACAGCAACACAGCGGCTGCACGACAACCGGAATCAATCTGATAGCAGGAAGGGTTTACAACCTCTACAGTGACACTGAGACTGAGCTGAGCCCAGCCTAGGCCTAACTTAATCCCTGATCTGTGTAAACCCCTCCTCTGTGCTTTCCAGAGGCTGGGACAGCTGGAGAGGTTGCTCTCCACGAGCACAGGATGGCAGCTGTGTGCTAAAACTTGCTGAGCTGCCTCCCCAGTAAGCGATGGGGTGGTGAGGGATTTAAAAGAAAAACCATTACAATGTCTTTGTCAGTCTTCCTGAAATAAATCAGGAGGGGCTTGTTTAAGCTGGCTCTTGGTGATTTGTGGCTTTTTTTTTTAATAAAAGCCAAATGCTTTCACTTTATAAATAAATACGCTATGAAGAGGGCTTAAAGGGAAGATGAGTAGTTACTATCCAACTGTTGCTGATTCATTGGTGGATGGTCCATACACTGCATTGTTTAATGTCACTGATAGCTGATACAGACCATTCCCAAGTTGTTTGATAATTATTTATCAGCCGTCTGCATGAGGAGGGGATTTGACCAATGACACCCCCAAAAGCAGGAAGGAGAGAAAGGGGTTAAGCTGTAGGCAGGAAAGGGAAGGCAGAAACCAAGCAGCAAACAATTGGCACCTGGGCTCCATTGAAGACTAAAAGTGGAAAGAAATGGCTTAATTGAAAAATCTGCCTACTGTGTGTGACTGCAGCCTCCAAGGGAAACAAACAAACCCATTCAAAGGAAGGAAAAAAAAAAGGCAAAGAATTAAAAAATCCTGTGCTGTTGTGCAGACTTGGGGGTTTAACTCTTCCCAGTCTGGGGCAGAAACATTTTTATAACCAAACTATCTCCCTTGTTAAAACATTTAGTTGGATTGAGTAACTTCTTAACTCCTCCTGGCACCTTCCACCACCAGCTGGAGCTCCTCGGGATTCCTAGGGCAGCACTGGATGTATTGAAAACCCTGATCATAGTGGGATGAGTGGAGGGGATGATCCCTGATTTCTTTTCAGTTTCACAGGTACCATAAAAATACAGATCACAGTTTTCTCTCTCACTCCAGTGGTGTTTGGGAGGTCTCCGTAAGTTTCCTAGATGAGTTTTCAATATACTTCTACTTTAATTTTAGTAATAACTTTCTCTGGAGTTCACTGGCTGCAGTAGGTTTCCACTGCACAGTAAGACAATCAGGGCTTTTTTGCTTCTCAAATGCAGCTTTCTTTTTTTCAACTCAGCAGTGAGTTGCTGAGAACCCCTGAAAACAATCTGGGGACCCTCACGTATTATTCCTGGACCTGATACGTAGTGAGGAGGGCTCACAGCACCAAGCCTGGGGCTCTCTGGTGTGTGGCACACATCCCTTCATTGGACTATCAGTTAGGAATGACCCCTAATTTACACGGGGTTTGCCAGAACTGCTGCTTTGATAAATATTGGGTAACCCAGTCCCAGCTTCTTTGGACAAGCAGCTTTTGAGTAAATGTTCCTAATAGTGCTGGGTGGATGCACAGAGTGATTTCATTGAATTATCATATCCATTTGTATTTCGCAGAGCATAGAGGTGCTTCAACCCAGTTGTCTGCCACAAGAAATGTCACAGCCCTGATGGCACTGGCAAATGTTACCTTGAGCACTGCAGGCTCTGGACTTCAGCAGGCAAAATGCTGTCTGCAGTGAGATATGGGCCCCAAGTCTTCCAGGGGGTCAGTTCTTCCCATAACACTGCAGATCTCCCTCGTGCTCTTTGTTCTGCCTCTTAATTTTTTATTTATCTGATTGCTGAATTGCTACTTGTGGTCTTCCATGAAGTCATGTTTGACTATGACTGATTTGCAGGCTTTTTAAATCAAAGAACTATAGACAGGAATGGGCTGGAAGGGACCTTAAGGATCATCTAGTTCCATTCCTTCTGTCATGGGCAGGGACACCTTCCACTAGAGCAGGTTGCTCAGAGCCCCATCCAACCTGGCCTTAAACATTTCCAGGGGGTCTCTTCATGTTTAACCGTGCTGTTGAGAAAGTCTGCTCAGTGTCAAAGGTTGAGGATGGAATTAATTTTAGGCTATTCATAGTTGAAACCAGAAGACTTTCCCTTCCAAATGTGGCCAAATGAACGTAAGGATTTGGTTTGTATGCTGTAAGGTATCTCCAGCAATGACTTCATTAAGCAGTAAATTCCCTTGTCATTTATTTTCTGTAATTCTTTTGAGGGCACAGTATTTTTAAAAATATTTTATTGTGCATTTTCGTAGCATAACTTATTGTTTCTGAGAGCTTTTGTGATACAAAGTAGAAGAGATTCTTTTATTTTGCTTTTTGTCCTCATCACTGCTAAATCAGTTGTACTGGTTCTGATGTTTTAGTGCACGGAACAGCAGTGGTGGAGGGTTCCTGTTACACTGAACTTCTCTAGCTGTGTTTGGAGCTGCTGCAGCATCTTGGTGACATTCAGGTTTTTGTCTTAATTCTGTTCTATTAAGCTTGCAAGTCGTGCTGTAGTTTCAGGGGATCAGGAATCTCTGTGCAAATACACCAAAGGGCCCAACCCATACCCGAGCCCCAAAAATATCTTCACAATCCTGACTGGGGGGGGGTGGTGCTGCTGACAAATACCCTTTTGTTAACATGAGACCTCTGTTATTTTGAGTGCTCCCCAGAAACTCAGAAGCTCTGGATCTCAGGTTTGCTTTATGTTTTGGGGTTTTTTTGAAACATTTTACACAGTATCATTATATCTTGGAGCTATCTTTGGCGCCCTAAAGCTGCTGTGTACCTTGTGCATATTTTTCCTCTCTTTCTGGTGGAACAAGTCCTTAATTGTGCTATAAAGAATGGCAAAGCTCAAACAGCAGAGTCTTCTCCTACCCCAAATGTTCTGCAGCTTGGGGTGGTGGATGGAAGTTCCCCAGGAGGTTTCCGCTGGGGTCTCTCCTGCTCTGGGTGATGTCCTGATGGCTGGGCTGGGTTGCTGGAGCTTTCTGTCCTCTAAACAAGCTTCTAAAGGTGTCCTACCTGCTAACCTGGAGATGTCCATACTGTTGAGATGCAGGTGTGGGAGCAGGGAATGAGCACAAAGGGGGTCTGTAGAGACAAGAAACACTTTTCCACAGTGAGGAGCTTGGCTAACTAGATGACTGCCCATTCAGAGAGCTAGTTGCTGGCAGTCCTACTCCAAGGGCACTTTTTCTCATCTACCTTTACAGAAGCACATGCACCAGAAGTTTGACTCGCTGCATTACAGAGATAAGTCCCCTGCAGGTGATCAGAGTGCCCTTTGCAGACCAGCCCCAGGCCCTGCTCTCACATTACTGTCATTCATATTGTTAACAAAAATAATAGTGCCAGCGTGTCAGGAGTTCAGCTGTCTGGCTAAAAGCAGCCTGCAGAGCTATGGTGCAACCCTGCCTTTTCACTTTGAGACTTTCAGCAGCATTGAATCATCCAAGTACAGCTGGCAGAGGCGGCAGAACAAGGCTGTCACGTAGCTGGTGCCTCCAGAACTGTGGATTTAATGCCTCTTTGTGTCATACACAGAGTGGGTTCAAAATCAGGTCTGTAACTACGAATCCCCATTGTGAAGTTGCTCCATGTTTGGGAAACTGTGGAAGAAACCAGGGTGTGGGAGTGCAGGAGGGGCAGGGGCTGCAGTGCCTGGGTACAGCTGGGAAGGGAGAGGGGTTTAGGTGGTGGCTGTAGCATCCACCTGCCCTATGCTTCACTCTGGCTGTACCTTCAGTCCTTCATCAGCCAAGATTTTACCTGAATCTTGCAGAAAGGCACCCCATCAGGAGGATGATGGTATTAGAAAAGGCTTTTAGCTAACTATATTTGAGCCTAAAGACTCTGCGAGAAAAAGAACTTCATAAATTCACATCTGCTTTGGCGTCAGACACAGCTCACCCCTGGTGCCACATCATGGAGCACCTCCAGCAGGGAACAGCCACCTCCTCAAGGGATAGAGTGGGAAGGAGCTCAGTGTGGAGGCAGCGATGGCACTGCCAGCACAGCAGCTGATTGATATTTCAGAGGACACGAGTGAGCGGTGACTTTGTGGCAGATTATACCAGCCAATGTCCCATGTGCTCCTGTAACGTTTGTGCATCTGCTTCCTTCGCTAATCCGCTGCTCCTCTCAAAACCAAAATGAATGGGAAAATGTATCAATTTGCTATCATATTATTTGCATTAAAAGTAAGGGATTCTCTGTTAGGAGGCAAGGTTGGGCACAGCGTGAGGCCTGAGCATGTATTATTAACACCATCTATTTGGTAACAGCTCTAGAAAGCAACATGGAGAGAATTAGGATTGAGCTCATGGGTAAAGCACACCACAGGGATGCTCCAGCCCCAAGAAAACACACACTCAGGAAGTTGAATTCAAATCTCAATTTAAGTTACATTTTAAAGAGAAGCCCAAAGTTGTTAAGATGTAGAAATGCAAAAATAAGCGTCCAAGTTACCTTAATTCTTCCCTGAATTAATGTTATAAGTGGAAATGTTAATTTGGGATTTTTCTCTTTCATTATTTAGTCTCCAACTAAATTGACTTAGTCATGGTTACTTGTCTAATTAGTGATGAAGGAAGAATTAGGGCTGTTGGCTTCAATCAGGAAATTAAAATAAAAGTTGTTTCCACCCTCAAATATCTGAGAACAAGCTCTCTTTCCAGATTGTGGGACCTGCTCACTCTTATTCATTCCTCTCCCCAACATTATATTACCCCTGATGCTCTCTTTCTCTATTATGATACTTTCTGGCATGCTAGTACTTATTAAAGAAAAAAATGAAAAATTCATACACAGAGGATTCTGAGACATAAAATCGTTATGGATAACAGTGCAATAGTTGTCTCTTCTTTTTTCTGCTTTTGGCATTTTTACAGCATGCCGAGGTTTAGGGAGCTGTTTTGTCTTTGGCGCACACAGCAGACAGGCAGAAGACTTATGCTGCCTGCATTGCTTCCCAGAGCTTTTCAATTTGCTCTGCTGTCCTCTCGGTGTGAAATGAAGGTCTGTTTGCTCTGCAAGGCCACTGTCTGGAGCGTGTCACGGCAAGGTGACCAGCCCTAACCCTCCTCAGGTGCTCTGCCAGGGGGCCGGGCCATGCTCTCTGCAGCGGAATAGGAGCTGAGGGCAAAAGACATTCATTTGGTGGGGCTTAGGAAGCAGACAAGTCTTCTGTTTCTCATCTGCTGGAGTGAGACAATCAAGTTTCAAAAGCCTTTTGCTTCACATATTCCCATATTTATATAATTCAAGCTGCCATGTAAAAAGAAAAGCCCCTTGATAGTCAGACAGCTGATCCTACTGGCTTTTGGACCAGTCAGAGTCAAAACACGAGGTGGGTATTCAAAATTTGCTTGGCACAAGAAAGCAGGAGACTCTTTCCACCTTGTGGTTCATCCCTATCCCTGGAAGTGCTCAAGGCCAGGCTGGACTGGGATTTGAGCAGCCTGGTCTAGTGGAAGCTGTCCCTGCCTATGGCAGCAGGATTTGAACCAGATGACCTTTCAGGTTCCTTCCAAAACAAACCAGTCCGTGATTCTGTGCTCCCTGCACTGAAGCCTGTGGGCAGGAATGGAGCTCTCTTCCTCAACCCCCAAGAGGTTCATAGCCTAAAGTGTTTCACCTGCCTGTTAACCCTCATGAGATTTCCAAGTGCTTGTGCAGTCCGAGTGCTGCTCCTGCATCTAAGTGAGCACCTACGTGTTGGCATCCTTGTGAAAGGAGGCCCTGGCTCTTCTCCCCAGCTCAGCTGGCTGGAGCCTGGTGCTAATAACCAAGGTTGTGAGTATGGGCCATTCACTTAAGAGTTGGACTTATTAATCTTTGTGGCTCCCTTCCAACTCAGAATATTCTGTGATTCTGAGATTCCTTCTCGCCTCTTTTTGAATGTGGCTCAAGCTAGGGCCATTTAAAGACACTTCCTTTATGCTGGAAGAGAGAGTGAACAACTGATGCCTTTACCTGCTCTGTGCTACTCAGAGCTCTCACATTGAAGTTGATAAAGTTTGAGGAATGACTTAGACGTCGGTGCTAAAGGAAAATGGGCAGCCTCTGCCTTTGACCTTTCATTGTTCTCCTCGAGGAGCTACAGCTGTGGGAATGAACAAGTTGGGCTATAGCACTTCAACAGCTGCTGTTGACAGGGCTAATAAATGTGATTTTTAACTGCTTCCTGGGAAAAGCCAAAATGTGTTTCATACAGGATGTGATGCACAAAATGTAGTTTCCTTGAAAAACCCATGACCATAATATGGAAGTTAAACTTAACAATGTGATTGTGAGACAGAAGAGTTTTATTCGTGGTTTAAGTGCAAAGCTTCAAGACAGAATTAAGTAGGGCACTATTAGAGTATCTCCCTGGAATTGGTTCCAATAGCAAAAGCAGAAATAATGTAATTTTTTAGGTACAAAATAAGTTCTGAGCAAGAATATACTGTTTTAATTCTGAAATAAGGAGACTGGTGTCAGTTCATCCTCCTTAAGTTACAAGCTGCTGGAACAACAGGTTTCATGAGACTCTCAGTTTCCTTTTTCTTTAGGTTTTTTTTTTAAGATTTGCAAGTTTCAGGATTTGTAGGAAAAAAGCTGCAAATGCAACCCAAATGTATGCTTGGAAGTCTGGAGCATGTCAGAACAAGTAAAAGGCAACTCAATTGGTTATTTCCATTTAAGTTGCAGCACTTTTGGAGGCTTGTTTTGGCACAATCAATTAGCTCCTCTGTGCTTTTTCACCTTCCACTGAAGCAGTGGGGGCTTTACAAGTACTGTTTTATAATCCTCAAACAACCCACTAATGCTTTCGTTTCCCATCAAGTTGTTGCCAGGCACAAAGGGGTTTAATAACAAAATGATTGATGACTCTCTTTAAGCAGCCCATTAGACTAATGACGTATGAAAGTGCAGCAGAGTTGTTAGCTCGTGTACAAACGTGCTCCTCAAAGAGCGGCTGTGGGTGCCTGGTCCAGTGTCCGAATCGGTTTGCTGATCTCCCGGCAGATTTCTCCTTCCTATCAATCTGCTGCTGATGGACACTCATCAGGCACAGGGCAAGCACTTGCTCCATGCCCATGGCCATTCCCAGCATCCTGGGAGAGACAAGGATGTGGGTGGCAGCAGGATGTCCACATTAAAGGGGATAACTGCATGTAGCCCATGCTGTCAGGGCAGCCTGTGTTGCTCCTTCCTTCCACAAGAAGCTGCTCCATCTCAGAGCTCATGAGGCTGCATCTTTGAAGTCTTCCTGAACACTGCCATTATCCAAAATATATTGTGATATTTTTTTTTTTTCCCAGAACAGGTGAATCTTTATCTTATCCAGTGGTTTTCTTCTGAACATCAGTAATTAAGAGCCAAAAGCACAGTGGAAGCATTTAGGAATCTGGCCAGCACACACTCTCAAGCAAGTGCTGTGCATGCTGTGTCTGACCTGTGTTTTCAAACCACCCAGCTCCTAGGGACTGGGCTAAACCAGCTGGCTGCAGCCGCATTCTGCTTGAGCCCTGCAGAGCACCCACTATACATCTAGGAATCAAGTCCTGGATTATTTTTACTCCCAGAGGCTCAAACTGGAAAACTCATGAAGAGTGAGCAATACACGAAAACAATGTTGAGCTCTAACACCGGCACTACAGCAACCACCACGTTTTGTGGTATGACGTCCTCTACTCAAGAGCATGACTTAGAGTTGTGGCTGGGTTTTGCGTGGCAGCACCAGGGATATCTGGCTGTCATAACCACTGCCAGTCAGCAGCCATCAGCACATGCCTTGACCGTCCACAAGGCTTTGTGTTTTCTACTGGCCCCAGACACAGCTATCACCTGGGAATCAGCAGGATGTTGGTGCCACCTTTCACCCTTCCCAGAAAAGGAGTTGGTTTGATGATCCTTGTGGGTCCCTTCCAGCTCAGGATATTCCTTGATTCTATGGTAACTCCCACAGCAGCAAGTTCTTTAACAAAGGACTTGGCCAACAGGACCATGCCATTGCTGTGGATACATAAGGGGTTGTCTCAGGGATATCAGGATTTACGTTGCATGCTCAGGCTCATATCCAAAGCAGCTGGGATGGGAAAGCTGCTGCTGAGCCCTGTGTCTACTGTCTTTAATGGGACATGTTTCATTAAAGACTCCCAGCTGTAGTGGAGTTAATCTTCCCCCGAACCCGAACTCACCCGACCTTCATCTGAAACCTCTGGTACTTTTCCATTATCACACACTTAGAGGAAATCAGTTTTCTTAGCCAGTGCATTTATAAGGATTATGCAGGCTACATCACTAGTTTAGAAAAGGTTTTCACTGCACATTTTTTTTTAATTCTTTCCTTCTAATGAGTATTTGGCCAAGGAAAGCTCCAGCTCCCTCTCAAATGCTCCTTGTCCTTGGGTGACCAGCTAGGAAATACTTCACCAGTTATCTCTGTCTTCGCCCTAAATGCTTCACCCTAAATGCTTCACTGCAGGATGAAAGGGTCCCTCCTGATCCCCATGTATCCTGACAAGTCCATCCAGCCTGGACACCTGATGACAAATGAAGTATGACTGATATTCCCTTTATACCCAGCAGCCACTAACCCTGCTGGAGTTGTTCTGTCACTGAAGACTATGGGAAGGATGGTCCGCAAGTCTTTTATACCTAAAACACAGCTATTTATAGCCTGAATACTGTGCAGGAATGATGGGAAGTGAATCATCCAAGATGTTTTGGTTACATGACTAAAACTCAGTTTCAAGTTTATCCTAACAATGAAAATATTCTTTCCTGGAGATGCACGTGTTGTCTCCTGCCACACTGGCAGCTGTACACAGTAGGGCTTTGCCCTTTTCGGATCTGGCTAATTTAGGAGAAGAACCTTATCGGTGATCTGGTGGGAGACCTCTAAGCCAAATTTGGCTTCAGGGAGTCACTCATTGTGTCATGTATTTTTCTAGCTGAATTCATACCAAACCTGCAGATCTCGCTGTCCAGGAAGGAAGTCACTCCTCAGCTGGCTGGAGTTGTCATCCATGGGCAGAGGTAGCTTATAATGGCAAGGCTCCAGCACCTCCCTCGGGTCTGCTTCTGCCCTGCTCCCACCATCTTTCATCATCTTTCACCTCAGTTTCCCACCTGCAGTCTGGACCTGGTGACTGGGTCCTGTGCAGCAGATGTTAGCTGATGGTGTTCATTGCTACTATTTATTGCACTCTTTGCAATAAATTAATAAGACCCTCCCATGAGAAGAGACCAAAAATAGGCTGCTTTAACATGCGCTAGGAGGAATGTTTGTGGAGAAATCTCAAAAAAGCAAAAGAGATACACAAGATTTTCAGAGGAGCTTCTCCTTTGCCCACCATCTATAAATAGCCTGACACTGGGAGCTAAGGAGGGAGTTTTTAATTAAATAGTATTGTTTATAAAATCATCAGAAACATAAGTTTGGACATACTGATGCTCTCTGGTATTTTCTGCCATTGTTCTGGATCTCAGCCATCTTTAAGCTTTAAGTGGGTTAAGATACTTCTGACAGCAACATGGAAAGACACGTAACCAATTTTCTGTATGTTCCAGGTGGGACAAATTCTATTACGCATATATAGTGGGAAAATTGCTTGGAATTCAGGCCCTGCCATGCCAGGAAAATATCTGTGAGGAATTATGTCTGTCCTGGTTTCAGCTAGGGTAGAGTTAATTTCTTCTCAGGTAGGTCCAAGATACAAATCAATGGCATTTCTACATATGAAGAAACATTTCTATGGAATGTGAGTTTGGGGCTTTTTCCCACATTTCTGTGGGACCATGCTCTTTACCATGCAGGCTGCCAGAAGGTGATTAGCCCTTTTCTGGTGGTAACATTCTTCTGCCTGCCTGCATGGAAAAAAAAAACCAACAAATTTTTTTTACTTGAAGAATTGAAAATCAATGTTAGCTTTTACTATCTGGGGCTCAGCTATAGCAAAGCTTGGGCCAAAATCTCTGCAGGTGTAAAGCAGTACAGCTGCTCTGGCTGCAGGGTGCTCGAGCCAGCTGAGCCAGATGGGGTTTATTGCTTATTTGATCAAATTAAAGGATATTTGCATCTGACACCACATCTGAAAAAGAGGTTTGCAAACAGGAGCATTAAGGATCATGAAAGTCACACATACAGCCACTTCTTATTAAATAATAAATTAGGCTTGCAGTGCCAGCACAGCACCCCCAGGCTGAAGCTGACCCCAAGACCTGTCCTGTTCCCAGTGAGATAGAGTTGATAATTGCATGGTGTGAGCAGCGATCACCCTAAAAACTGAGAGATGTCCCACTGCTTCCACCAGTGAAGAGCCTACCCCATCTCCTCCAGTGATTTCCAGTCCTGTAAAACCCTGGCAGCACACTGATTATGGGGACCAGGCAGTGCAAGAGATGGGAGACTGTCTTGACTGAGGAGGGATGTCCCCTGAGGGTATCAGTCCAGACAAAGACCGTGTGGATCCTTATTCCCACAGTTTCTCATGCACCTGCAGAAAACCAGCTCAATTTCTTCCACTAAACCCAGATGAGCAAACTGGGCTTTTCATCATATCCTCGAAACACCAAATAAAAATTGCAATATATCTGTCTGCAGGTGATGAGTACAATTATATCCCCCCTGCTGCTTTTGTGTTTTATCTTTTTTTCCTAAAGGAAAAAGCATCCTTCACTGCAGAAAAGCCTGTCCTTCATTTAGGGAAGCCAGCAGCTGTCAGGAGAGGAAAGCTGAAGATTGACAGAGGAAAGACACAGCAAAAGTGCTCCCAGAACATTGTACAAAAAAAGATAATCTTAAGATGTTGACCTCTTACAAAAGTGTGTATAATCAAAGAAAAAAACAGCAATATAATGTCCTGGTTATTCCCTAAATGGAAGAACTGTACTCGCTGCAATGTACCCTATCTGAGAGCCTGCAGTTATATTTTTCTTGTGATTTTTCCTTCAGAACAAGAAATCTGGCATGTTTAGAGGCTGGTCCCCTTATTCCTGAATCTCCTGCTCTTCCTTTTTCCTATCTCCTTGGCCGTATTCTGGTCTGGTTTTATCAAATTACTTTGGGTTGATAATTTGCAAGGGAATGGAGCAGTTGTATTAAAATTCTGACCATGAGACAACGCACGTGGTATCATTTTAAACCAAATAACTTAAAATAATAATAACAATAGTAGTAATAATAATTTGTTCCATCTCCTCTCCTTGAGTTTTTATAGTCTTTGAATTTTTCCTCCTTTAATATTCTGTCTATAATCCTGTTTTCCTCCAGACCCTGCTGTTCAGCTGTTACTGAAACATCATCTTCAAAAACACCGGGGAAATGTTGATTTGTTTTGATCTCAGGGGAAATAATGTAACTCGGCGACAAGCCCACCAGCAGCAACTCTTAATACACAGCAAGACAACTCACAGAGAAATCACCTTGCTCTTGGGCTGCATACACATATTTAATTGCATTTAATTCTTGAGTGCTGGAGCAACTCAGTTCAGCTCCATAAATAACGGGGAGTTTTGGTTCATTGGCTGAACTGGAGGAGACTGGAGGTAAAAAAAGCCCCATAAACCACTCGGTTTCATTTTCAGGTTCATTTATCCTCTTTTCTACGTGGCCTTTTAAAACTAATTTTGTGGGTTTTATTGTGAAATGGACAAAAAAGGTGGTCGCCCCTCTTCCCCCCAAGCAGGGGCTCGTGGCAGTGTCATCCACCACCTACTGACGGTGCTATGGCAGGATCATCACATTCAAAGCATTTGCCATCCTGTGGCTTCCCAAATTAGGAGGAGAGAAGAGGGGAACAGCGAGTGGAGGACTTGAAGGGCTGTGGCCCAAAGACATGAGCTGTCGGCAGGGTCAGGGACCCCAGAGAAGCTTGCTACAAAATGAGACTAACAGGTACAAGGACACTTTAAAAAACATTAACAGAAGAACGCTGTGATGCAAGAGTAAGATAACCAATACAAGAATAAAAATACAAACAAGAAAGACATTGAGGCCATGCTAGACCATGTCCAGAGAAGGGCAACTAAGCTGGTGAAAGGTCTAGAGCACAAATCTTGTGAGGAGAAGCTGAGGGAGGCAAGGGTGTTCAGCCTGGAGAAAAGGATGCCCAGGGGAGACCTTATCACAACTCTCTACAACTGCCTGAAAATGAGTCAGTCTCTTCTCCCAGGTAACAAGTGATAGGACAAGAGGAAATGGCCTCAAGTTGTACCAGGGGAGGATTAGATTGGATACTAGGAAAAAACTCTTCACCAAAAGGGTTGCTAAGCATGGAACATGCTACCCAGGGGAGTGGTGGAGTCACTATGCCTGGAGGATTTAAAAGACATGTAGATGTGGAGCTTGGGAACATGGTTTAGTGGTGGGCTTGGCCATATTAGGTTAGTGGATGGACTTTATGATCATAAAGGTCTCTTTCAACTTAAATGATTTATGATTCTATAAATAAAAAATGCCTTGATTTTAATTAATGTGGGTTTTTTATGTCATGCACAAAATTTTTAAAAATCCATCCTCAATCACCATTCTCTTTTTTCCTTTTTTTTTTTAATTAGGAGTTTTTGCTATACTAATTGTTGCATTTGTCCATTTCCCTCAAATCAAGTCAAACTAATGACAGCCAGATGGTCATAGCTCTCAAGATGCCTCACTCAGGGCTAATCCATCCCTCTCGCACAAAATCAAGGAGCAGAGGGAGCCTGTCCTCTTCCTCCAGGCACCAAAAGGATGGGATTAAAAAATACACACCTATTCAGCAGGAGGCAAAGCCAGTGAATATCAGTGCTACTGGCTCTCCCCAAGGAGCTGAGGTCAGACTTCCACCCCATCAATAGACTGTCATCGAAAAACATGCAAAGGGATGGCCAGGGAAGAGTGAGTGCATATCTCTGGCAGAGAAACAAGGCACATATGATCTCCTCAAGTCACTTTGCAGGAGGTTAAGATTCACCCATGCCCCCTCCCACACACTGTGTAGATGCTGTGTGCACCCTCTTGCACACCCTCTGCCTCCTGCTTAATTCATGGCCCATGTGCACAAAATTAGCAGGGGCGAGACTTCCGCGCGAGTCTTTTGCTCTGCAATAACAGACTTGAGCTGTTGCTTCCGGCAGCTCCTGATAATACAGGACTATTAACAATTACCGCATTTTATTTAAGAAGAGGTGGGTCAAACTTGTTGTGATCACTTGAATGATACTCAAAAATTATTACAGGCTGCACCTATTGTAAGTTGGGATAATTAAGGCTGCTGCTATTAACACTCTGCCCTTCCCTATTGCTGGTTTAATATCCTCAAACATTTTTACATCCTACTCCCCATCCTGCCGTGGGGTTTTGCAGTAAAATTCAATAATCATTTTCCTTTCTAGTTTTTCTATTAAGCACCAGCTTATTTCATCATCAGAGCTCAGAAGCCAGTTAAGCCTCCATGGGCTGGGCCAGCCAGAAACTGGGGGAACTTGTGCAGGTCTTTCATCACATCCTGCAAGCAGCTGCTTGCAGAGGCCCTCCCAGTTATTAAGAGTATTTCCAAGGACTTTGAGGCAGGCTTGAACACCCACAGATTTTGGGAGGTGACACTCATCAAGGACTGGAGCAGACATCTTAATTCTCTGTGTTCCCAAGGTCGGGGGAAAGTCACAGGTCTGCTGCAGCCCACCCATATCTGGAAAACCTCAGGTACCCATCTTTTCCTTTTTGATGGACAACCCTGCTAGAAAGAAAAAAAAAAACATGACCATGGATTGTGGTTCCTTGATCATGGCAACAACAACAAAAAAAAGTGTCTCATCTTTTTATTACATTTTTTACCAGTGGAAGCAGAGGTGTGTTCATCTGGCATTCAGACAACAGTGTCTCTCTGTAGTTTGGATGGTTGAGACAAAGTTTCAAGTTAAGGGAAGTTTTCCTCCATACTTTTTAGTCTCTGGGGATACAAAGGCTCCCTCTGAGACAACCTTTGATCTCTGTCTCCAAAAGACAATGCTGAAAAGTAGCTTTTTTGGGTTTTGGACCCCTTGGCTTGCACCAAATGCCTTTGTCTGGCATGTTTGAGAAGTGTAGATGCTTCTGAAGTTACAACAGGGACTTCAGCTCTTTCTCAAGCTCTCTATCTCTGGCTAAAGACAGCAGGAATCAATCTTCATGCTGTCTAAAAGCAAGTATTAGTAGCAAGGCTGTGATGGGATTTTCTCTGTGGTCTGGCTAAGCTGACCACCTCCACCAGCAGCCAGTATTGGGACAGCTCCTGCCTGGCTTTTTCCCTGTCTGAAACTGTTTTACAAGTCACAGGGGCCAACACTTTCACATCCACACACCAAAAGAAGTGGCACTGCACTCACCAAATAGAGACGCAGCATCTCTGGCTGCCACAAGGATCACAGACCCTCCTGAGATAGATAAGAAAAGATTAAAAAGCACCTGGACTGTTGCACCTGGGGCCTAAGGATGACAAATTCCAGCTATAAAGGATGCATGAGAAGTACAAGCTCTTGCAATGGAGTCTAGGAGCTTTATACAGAAACTGTGTCTGGTGGAAAAGGCCTTGTGAGAACTGACTGCTGCTGAAAGTAAGTGATTTTTGTGGGGATGGGGAAAGAGCTGAGTGCATGTGGTGAGAGAGGCTGGACAGGGCTTGATAGGAGATGTCAGCTCTCACATAGGAGTCAACATCCCTCTGCTAATATAACACTTCCCTCCCTTGTGAGGGACACTGGTACCCACTTGTCCATGTATTTTTATTTTGGAAAGGTTAATGACCATTTGGTTAAGCCTGAAAGGGCTTCTGCCCCAGCTCCTGGTAGGAGCGCAGGACTGGGAAAGATGAGGAAAATCATCCATGTCAACACACTGGACTGACTGGAAATCAGCATCTTCTAGCTGCACTTTCACAGCCTGTGTGACCTGACCTTATGGGTCAAGGGGCAGACAAAATTCAACACCATCTGCTAGTAGTTAGTTAATACTTAACCAAAAAATTGGGGTCAGCAGCCCCAATGAGCTACAGCTGGAGCTGGAGATAATGGGTTTGGCTTTGAGAGGCATCCGATGCCTGAATCAGCCCAGGCGACGTTATAACCCCACTGGGGATATTTGGGATGGTGCTGAGCTCATCCCCCTGGCTCTGCTTCATGCAGATGTCCTGTGGCCTCAGGATGTCGATGCATCTCCCTCCAGCTGGTCCCAGTTTAGGTGCCCAGCTTCCAGCCTACATCGCTGCAAAACAGCTGGGTGCTTAGCCATGTGCTGCAAGCATCTCATCCTGCCTGCCAAAAGCTTCCAGCAGCTGCACAGGCTAATTCTACAAGTCAGGTGCTTGCCTTTGACAGGCAACTCTTCATATCTTTATGACTAGACATTATTATATTGTTCTTTCATTTGATAACTGCTGCAGTAATGGCTTCCATTTGCAGTAAATCTCGTGTGCTGTCTTTTTCCCCACTATTAAACATAAGATGATAACCTTTGTGGGAGGCTGTGCACAGAAATTCAGCGAAGCTTTAAGAGGTTGGGGAGGAGGGAAGATGTGGAGGGGAAACGTGGTCAGCAAAGAAAAGTGTCTGGTAGGAAGATGCTTTTGGAAGAACTAATTATACCCTGGAGCACTCGGAAGAACCTACCCAGCATGCAAGTTCAACCAGAAAATGAATATTTAAATGGCTCTCCAAGTTAGTAAGCCTCTGGAAAGCACTGCTCAATACCTGGAAAATAGGCCCGTGACACGAGAACGGATGAGTCTGAATGTGACTCAATACAAATGCTTGGCTTTTTTTACCACCACCACGGAGCAGAACCTATCCCACTTAACTGGCTCTGGAAACACCAGCTCAAATCCTTTGATCAGCTCTCCCCAACACATAGGTTCAGTTTTGCCTTCCTGGGTAGTGCAGCCCTTGGTTTGCCATAGGCAATGCTGGATCTTGTCCAGAAACCTGGGCTGGGACAAGGCAAGACCCTAAAGCCATGAAGGAGTGCCCCAAAGACCTTCTCTGCAGCTCTTCCTCATGGGCTGTTTCATACATATTTTATAAATATAGTCACCCCGGAGGGTGAGAGCACAAGGAGAGATCAAACACTCAGCAGCACCATTAACTTAGCCCTTGAACTCCTCTGTTGGAAGATGGTTTTGGCGGCCCAGTGCTGCAGCTCTGGCCAGGTCTGGCTTCTTTGGTGGCTCATTTGCTCTGGAGTTGAGCTGAAACTTGCCAGCAAACTGCAGTGCTTGGAACTAAAGACATCCCTGAGAAACGCAGCGAAGTGTGCTTAACCCAGACAGGTCTGGGTGCTTTGAAGCAGGGAATGACTCCTGGGTGTGCAAGTGCAGGAGGAAGAGGAGAGACTGCAGCTCCAAACATCAGCGCTTTGGTGCCAGGTGCTGTGAGGGTGTTTGAGGTGGACCACACAGACAAGGAGCAATGTCAGCCCATGTCCGCAAGTCCTGCCAGGGAAAAGGGCTGAGGATGGGCTGGGACTGGTGCTCCAGCGCTGTGTACAGTGTCCTGCACCTTCAGCCCCGTGTGCCAAGTCTGCTCCAGGGTGGTGGTGGCTGCTTGAGTTTAATTCCACGTGGATACTGGTATTAAAGCAGGGCCTGAAGATCTCTGGGGGAAGCGAGGTAGTCATGGTCCAAACCCCTCTGCATGGCCAAAAAAAACTGGGCTGGAAATTCAGGAGGAGCCCAAAAAAAGCAAAACAAATGTTATTGAGTGGAGCCCCCAATTTGGGCAGTCCCTGACTGCCCCTCTATCAGAAGTGTACGTGCAGAAAATTCATAGAGCCACAGAGAGGCTTGAGTTGGAGGGGACCTTAAAGATTATCTGCTTCCAGAACTTCACCTTTTAACTCCTGGGTGTGCTGAGATTAAAGCTAGAGTATGTTTTCCTACTATGGAATTTCGAGTTCAGGCTGCAGAATAACCTCCTCTAACCTGCAGGAAAAGGCTTCTCCCCACAACTTGCCCACCTAAATTATCCCCATTGCAAAAGGGCCTTTTACCTTCAGTCTGCAAAAAGGATGGAAAATTGCAGTGTTTTCCTACAGCATGTTTAAGTTCACTTCAGACAACGATTATTTTGTTGGCTTCCCAAGCCCCAATTAAATGATCATTTACACACTGTAATTCAAAGCGTGTGCTTTGCTGGTAAAATCCATAACAGCTATAAAGTGTGTGTGTGTGTATACAGTCATTATTGTTGCTGTTTGGTTTCTTCTCTATTTTAATAGCTAAAATATTAAAATGGGAAAAGCAAAGTGCTGATTATCCACAGATATGCCTAATTTCACATTGTGAAGGTATCTGCTAGAATAATGTGTGTATAATATAGGTAATGAGCGTTCACGGGAGACTAAAGCTGGAACACAGCAGCAATTCCAGAAATAATTGTTTCTTCAGAGGGAAAATAATAAAAAAAAAAAAACAAACCCAAACTTGCCCTAGAGCTTGAAGCAAAGCCTTTTGCTATGCTTTTAAAAACAAATGCTAGCAATGCATTTTAATTTCCCACGTGGCTACATATGCTGGTATTAGGAGAAATCCCTTATTTATGAAGCTCCTGGATAATCCTGGGTGCTGCTCCTGAAAATGCTCCATCCCTCTGGATTATTTCTTCAGCAGCTAAGAAATAAAAAGTTTTGGTTTTTGGGGTTGGGTTTTATGGTTGGTTTTTGTGGTGGTTTTTTTTAACCTGGCCACCCTGTGAGCAGCAGGAGAGGAACAGCTCCTGCAAGGAAGGCTGTATGGCACTACTCTCTTCTTGTGTGATTGAGTTTATTTGGGAAAAAACAAATAAATGTGAGGGGGAAGGGTGTTTCTTCCCTCTGGCTGCCTGTTGCTGACCCTGGGATGGCTGCTGCAGCCTGAGGGATTTCTCTTGTAAGCTGCTGGGTTTGGGGGTTGTTTGTTTGACTGTGTTTGTTTGGGGGGGTTTGGTGGTTTGGGTTTTTGGNGCGCGCCGGTGCGAGGAGGGGCCGCGCGCGCCGCCCCGGGAGCGCCCTCAGGTCAGTGCGGGGCGGGGGGCGCGCNTGGTTTGGGTTTTTGGTTTTTTTTTGCTTGGAGATTGTGAATAAGAGAGGATGAACAAGCACAAAGATTTCAACTACCAAATATTTTTCCTTAAAACTTTTAATCTAACAAAGCTGCTGTCTAAAGGGAAGGGTGAGCTCTCTTCTTCAGAGATATTGGTGCATGCAGAAAAAAACAAATCACTTTTTTTCTTAAGAGGGCAAATCCTCAAAGAGGTTGGTTATGATAAGCCATGAAATGCTTGAACTCTAATGGGATTCCTAATTTTAAAAAAAGGTAATTTTTAATTTCTTTTGTTTTGAAAAAGATATTGTTGTCTCCCAACTTCATCTCGTATGTGCAGCATGAATATGCTTCAACTTCAGGCACTAACAGAATTTTTAATTTAAAAAAAAAAAAAAGTGGATCTTGACTTTTTTTTAAAGGTGCAGTGAGGTTGTCTCCCATCTTATTTCGGAGGTGAAATCGTAAATCTGGGCTGCATGAATACGCTACAACTTCGGGCACTAATGTGATTTCCAACTGGGAAAAAAAAAAAATGTTGTTGGTTTGTTTCCCAACTCAATCCGCAGGTGAAATCCCAACTCCCCGCTGCCGCCGGGATGCCATGGTGGGGTGTGGGGGGGGGACTCCAGCGCGGGGCCGCATTTTTTGGGTGGAAAACCCTCCCGGGGGGGCCGCGCGCGGC